>CAUJBZ010000092.1:0-55228 GCA_963082915.1 Dolichopus griseipennis
TTATGTAAATGGGTTCACAGAAATTGTATACTTAGGTAATTTCCAGCATGACAGAAGAGTTCTCAATACATATTAATTAATATTAATGTAAGTATTTATTTGAAAGGTGTAGAGACTTAAAAGTTTAGTATGTATTTATTCATTAGTGATACGAGTACTAAAATAAAGTTTAAGTTATTTAAGACTCTAAAATTTAATTTTTAATTAACATTTGATATATTTAGATATAAAATATGTTGTATATATATACATATATATATATATATAAATATATATATGTATATTATGTTACTTATTATAGATACTTTAAATATTCTAGTGTCACTTAACTGAAGTTAAAATTCCTGAAATTAATGAATTTTAAAAATAGAAAGTTACTCGATTAATAACTTATAACTAAGTAATTAGTATTCATTTATATATACCCATGATTAAAATGTATTCAATGTGACATTTTAGGTTTTAAATTTAATTTTTTCTTAAAAAAATCCAAATTTACCTTTTGTATATTGAAAATTAGGTGCATATGTACAAATTTTGCTTCAAGCTTATAAAACGTGTCTTATAAATCAATATTATATAAGTTCAAATGCACTCATATATATATGTACAAAGATATCTTACACATGTGCACATAATAAAATAATAAATATTAACCTTGCTGAAGTCTGTTTGATTATTTTTTCACAGATTCCATATCACAGTTGAATGTTTGTATTTTTTCACAATTTGTATATCACAGTTGAAAAACTTTTTGTTTGTAGGGTTGCATGTATAAACTTTCTTGTCATAAATTATAGAAAAGTGCAAATATTTAAATATATATATATATATATATATATATATATATATGTTCAGTTGTCGTTGCTTTTATTTTCCTTTTTAAACCAAACAGAAATTCTTGTTGTTTTTGAACAGATAATGTATGGAAAAATTTGTTTTAAAAAAAAAAAGTTTGTTTAAAAATGCAGAAAAAAGTTTTAAAACAATCACTGTGTGACGCTTCTTTAAATGCTTAATTGAAATTAAAGTTTAATTTTACCTAACATATAACTACCTTAAAAAAATATATCAAGTCTGGAAAAAGAACAACAGGGTTTTTGAAACAGGAAACTAAAAAATATTGGGTTGTAAACTTTTAAAACAAAATGGTGACTAAATAAGTAAAAAGTATATATATATATATATATATTTTTATACATATATGTCATTGAAAATATAATTATAAACGGGAAAAAAGGCTTTTAAATATACAGGGTGTTTCGAATAAGAGTGCACATATTTCACGGGGATGATTCATGACACAGACATCTTTTTTTCAGGAGTTTTGTAGATATCAGAACTTTTATTTTGCCGCATAACTGCTATTTGAAAGCCTCTTATTCAAGGTTTCATAAGTAGGAAACTTGTTTTTCTATGTTAATTACTTTTTAAATTGGAGCAAAAAACATATGAATAATAATAACGGTTTTCCCTGAAAATTGTCCTATTGAGATACCGTTATTATTTCAAATTAAGAAACCTAAGGACAGTGCTACCATAAAATTTTATTATATTAATTTTTACCTAAGTTTTATCGTTTTCCCACCTATACGATTTTTTCTAGTTATAGTGACAGTAATCATTCTCAGTAATATGTGATCTTTTAGGTGGAATCCCCTGTATATCCCAGTATGTAACCAAAAACTGATTCAATAAACTAAAAATTAAATTTAAAATTTTGTTAAAACAAAGTTTAAATACTACTTGCTTACTCATTTTAACCTTTTTTAATCTGTAGTTTATTCAAGGTGATCTCTTTTTTAAATACAGGTATTAAACAGTTAACATATTAAATAAAGTTTGCATTAAATTAAGATTAATTAATTATTTAAGTAAATAATATAACAAAAGCTGGAGTTTTAATTTTGTTTTTAAACTTTAATTAATTAGACTTTTTAAAGCACAGATAGTCGTAATGAAACGATAATAAAACATTGGGTATTCTGGTATTCTATCGTATTTTAGTCATTCTTATATATGTAGCTCTAAAAGTTATATGTTCGTTTAAATTAATTTATCATGTTACGGCTATTTTATCTAAATATTTAAGATTGTGGTATTACTAAAATTGGTAAATTTAAAAAAAAATTCTATGAAGTAATCATATACTAAGTAATCATACTCTTTATTAAGTATGTGATTCCAAATGAAAAACATTGTTTGAAAAAATTATTTACGCCTATTCAAATTTAAATATATCAATTTATTATAATAATTAGATAATTATTTTTAAATTGTCAAATTTTTTTAATCAATTAATTTTTAAGTGTAAAATATAAATTTTTTAATGTGTTTGTTATATTGTAGTAGTCATAGGAATGGTTACTTAATATACCATGTCATATGACAATCATTTTCAGATAAATACTTTGTATTTTATTGTAAAGTTTGGTACGTTTATACTTAAATTTATAAAATAATTTTTTTTTTTTTTTTAAATTATGACAAAACTTAAAATTACAATTACTCAGTAATTCTGTCATTTTATTTTAAATGTGTTTCAATTCTTTTAACCTTTTGTTACAATTTAAGTGTTTAATATGAAACGCTTTACTTTCAATGTCATGGGAGGTATCAGTTTTTTTATTAAATTAATAAGCAATTTTTTTGGAAATACCCTAACAATCAATTTAATTTAATTACTTACTTCCTAAAATTGCCTATTTTTAATAAAATATTTGTCATATAATTATGAAGGTTTTCTCTACTCTTTTATTCATTTTATTTTGAATTTGTTGTTCTCTTTCTTAAAAAAGAAGGGTATGCCAAGGGATTAGTAATGTTGACTTTTTAACATACCAATCTTTCATCAATTTTAAAAAAGAAATTCTATTTTTACTAACCTTAAAATTTTTTTTAATTTCACATAAATTTTGTAACTCTATCTACTTTTTTACTAACAAAATTATCATAAGTAGTTTTCAAAAATCGCCTTTCTCTCAATAAAAATTATAAGTTTCCATGGTAATTGGTTGTTTCCATGGTTGTTTTAAATCATATATGCAGATAAGGTTTTATTAACTAATGGTAGGATGGGCAAATGGACCATAAATAAGTATATTAAATACAGAATATATTTATGTATGTGAGATTGTGGATTAAGAGAGATCTTAGACTTTGATCCAAAATCAGGATTGCCGTTTTTCCCAAAGCACTTATATATGTGTATATGTAGGATTCTGAATTAAGAGAGGTTTTAGAGTTGGGTTCAAAATCACGGTATTCCCCTTTTTCAGAATATTTATATACTTATAGACTTGGAATCAAAATAAAGATTACCGATTTCACAGAATATTCATAAATGTGTATAAGTATATGGAATTTTGTATTAAGAGAGATTTTAGATTTAGGTTCAAAATCAGGGTATCTATTCTATTTTTCCAAAATTTTTATATTAACCTGGAATTTTTTATATATTTATAAAGGAAAAAGCGGAAATACTAATTTTGATTTATCTCATGTTTAAAATATTTTTGGCTTTATTTCTTTAAAATTTTGACTTTATTTCTTTTTCAAAAATTTTTAAACGTGAAATAAAGTCGCAAAATTAGAAATTAAGATTTTGTTTTTATTTCAAAAAAGTATTGAAATAAAGCCAAAAAAGTGCAATTTGGTTTTATTCCATTTGGCCTTATTTTATGTACCCTTTAATTCTTTAATTTGACTGAAAAAATGTTGAATTTTTATGAAAAACTGTTGTATTTGACTGTAAAAAAGTATATATATATATGCATAACCTTATTATATATTGTTACTAATTTTTAAATTCTATTTAATTTGTTTTTGTTTTTATTTTGTTTTGTATTTTGTCCACCTTGATCTGATTTCTATGCTAAATTAAATTGAATATAATATACCTGAGTAACTTAGTGCTAATCTATAAGGTTGATTCGAATGAAAAGAAATTATAAAAGGGAATTACTTATTTAATTAAACAGAAATATTCAATACTGCGGGGTGGGGTGGGTATCTACTAAATACAAAATGTAATTATTAATTAATATTTAAAATTTAAAAAAAAACTTCCAAATTATTTTCTAGCATTAGTTTTTGCAATTAAAAACAAAAATAACAAATGCATTTCAAAATACTAGATTGGCTAATTAAATAATGAAATTAAATACTCACCTAATTAATATAGTTTCATTTCACAAACCGGTTTTCAGTACTTTAGAATAAAGGAAGTAAGTACTATTATTTAATTAAGTTTAATATTAGTATTATAATTAAAATAAAATGGAAAAATTTAATTTAGTCAAACTTAAAAATTGTTTTTAATATAAGTAACACTATATTATATAGTTATAAGTAAGTTATACTTATAATTAAAGATTACAAGTGTTTTGTTAATAATTAAGTACATTTAATTTCAATAATTAAAATTAAGTATTAAAAAAAAATTAAACTATATTCAATAATGGAGACAGCGACACAATCGCGAGCAACGATTACGCTGGTTAGGTCACGTAGTAAGGATGAACGATGATGCTTCAGCAGAAGAGGTCGACCACATCTTCGATGGAAAGACGGTGTTCAGTCAGACGTCAGAATTTTGAATATTGTTGGAAGTTGGAGAGAAGCTTCGCAAGACAGAAGCCAATAGCAGAACGCTTTTGACTCAGCTCAAAAATAATAATTTGTTATGCCGATAAAGTAAAGTAAGCCCCAGTAATTTTGATACATACTTAGTTGTATTGAAATGTCAATAACTAACTATAAGCTTGAACTTTATTGGTAATTGGCGATGCAATAGGACTCTCTAATAAATTATTTTATTCACTTTTAGAAACATAATGAAGGAATTACATTTTTGGCGGGGAATTTTCTATCCATTAATCTTTAGTATATAATGCTTGAGATAAATCAAAGATAATTTATCATAGTTTATTAGCTTTTTAAATAGAATTCACCGGATTTGTTATAGATATAGCTATAAGGTTTGATTCATTTGAAAAATGTTTCCTTTATCACAAGAAACACAAATGATATTTTAACATATTCTGATTATATATTAAATATTTAATACTTAAATTCATTGATTCAAAATTTATTTCTTTGATTTAAGAATAAGTAAATTCCAATACTAATTCAAATAATTAAACAAAAAAACTAAAATATTATAATAGATTTAAATTCTATTGTCTCCCACATTGATATATAATTTATTTAAACATCTTCCGGTCTTAAATCACTACTGAACCGATTCATTTTTATTGATTTAAAAGAAAACCATATACTTAATTTGAAAACATCTATTGACAGATCAATTAAATTTTCAAATTGTGATATTAAATTCGATACATCTATTATATTATATATATACTTTACATATATTTATAAAAATATACACATTCGTTCATCATTTTAAAGCTATTCCTGTACTTTATATAATTTTATTCATTAAACATATTGTGAATTGATTTTGTTGTCAAAATTTTTGCACTGTCTAGGTCTCAATAATTGATTTTTTTTTTTTTGATTAAATTAAATTGAATTTTATTTATTTGATTGGTTAACAGACACTTCTCCATATATTAAATTTTCATTAGAAAATTTTTTATATAAGACCACCTATTGCACCGTAATTTAATTTAAAATAAAATCAAATTAAATTAAATTATTTAGTTAAATATGCGATTTTATTCTATAGGAATTTAATTTTATTTAATTAAATTTCGATAAACTTAGTTTTGATAGAAATATAAGTATATATATATATATATTAATTTTATTTTACCGCTTCCATTAACCCATTTAACCTTTTTTATGCGTTAGCTATTTTTATCAATTTAAGGCTTCAAATGTGGTTTATGACGTAACTATGTCCTGCATACTCGCCTCAAATCTACCTAAGTATGTAATTGAAAATAATCTCTGACATTTATAGCTTTTAAGTTCTTAAATTTGAAACGTTAGAACGCAGTAAATCGCCCAGATTTTCTGAAGCGCATTAGTAAACTTATTTGCCGGTGACAACCCGGGGTCTTTATTTCTCAATTACTTTAAAAAAGATAATCCAGCCGATGGCGCAGTGGTCATGCGAAAGGTCCCGGGTTCGATCTTTGGCTGGGTAAACTCAATAAATAGTACTTATATATAACAATATAAAATTATATAGAAATAACTTATAATTAAACATTTATCAGCCGGGCCACATGTCTATTTGACAGAGGGTCCCAAAATTGCGTGCAAATATTTATAATTGTAAGTACGTAATTATTAAAAAAAAAAAAAAAAAAAAATAGACACCAGGGCATTATTTCTATTTAAAATGAGAATAACATCCCGGGGGCTTTATTTCGCAAGGCCTTAATTCAGGGACCATATTTGTCTTAAAAGGTCAATTGCTTTTAGGTTAATAAGTGAAAAGGAACAGTAGAAATCTCAAAAACCGCCAATTGCAACGGTGCTATATTTCTTTAGGTAGTGGGAGACTTTATCAAAGCCTCGACCTTTTTGAATCTAACTTTAGAGTGGAATCTGTAATTTCGATTGGTTATGGTACGAAGATGGGGATATATGGGGATGAAAATATTTGGGATTGTTGAATTATAGAAGATGAGGTAAATAAATCTAACAAATATAATAAATGTTAATGATCTTATGGTCAGTACAAATTAAAATTTACACAATAAGTAAATATATTGTAATTACTACCTACTTTGTTTTGCAATTTTTATTTTTTTATTATTTAGTTTTCGAACTTTCTTATATAAATTATTTTGAAATATTATTATATTACTTTGTACAATAATTTATTATTATAAATTAAATTTGTCTCAATTATAGAATAAATTAAAATACTATAAAAACAATTCACTAACACTTTAATTGAACTTTGGTAACTATAGATATTATTACTCCCTGTATACAAACATAAATAAAATAATAAATTTGATTGTGTGGTGTGGTGTGCATTTAAAACCTTACCTTCCAGCCATTTTGAACCTGTGAACAAAAAAAAAACAAGAAAAAACAATATTTTAATTCCGTTTAAAATTAAAAGTTTTAACCTTTCCTTGATCTTAAACAGTTTAGCGATTGCAGTTCTATTTTAAAATATATACTTAAGTACATAAACTTTTTTTTTATTCACAATTCATTGATTGTAAAATGAATAAAGAAAATTGTATTTAAGTAAGTAATAGCCGCTCAAAATTTTGTTTTTATTTGCCTAATTATTCACAGCCCCATTTTATCAATTTTGTTATTTAGAAAACTTATACTTATTAACTCAAAACTTTTTTTAATGTACTAGCAATATTTTCACAAGACGAGACAATTATTTATAATTTTTAAATAAATTTTTAATTCGTTTAACAATTTATTATAATTTTAAATTAATTTATTTTAACCTTACTCAAAAGGTGAAATTTATAGATATATATATGTACATATACTTATTTATATAGGATTTATTTTATAATTTGACAACACACTTTTCCTATTATTTAAAAAAAAATTAAATATAATAATTGATTAATGACTTTAATTTGACACAATATTTAAGGAAAACGGTAGATTTATTACCTAGCCAAAATATTTACCACATTTTTACCAAAAGTAAAACTGACTACAATTATTGCGGCAAAATTCAATTAATTTAATACTTAAAAGTAATACTTAAAAAGATTTGAACTAAGTACTTAAAATATATATTGAAAAAAAATAACAGATTGTATTTAAATATGTAAAATCAAAAAAATAAGTTTAAGAAATTAATAAACTTTAGTTAAAATATTTAAAAAAAATTTAAGATTTAAGACAAAATGAATCTAATAATCATATAATTGAATTTTACTTATAAGTAGTTATATTATAAAGCTCTCCATAAATATTATAAAGATGCCTTAAAACGAACTGTAAAAATGTATGTATATATATACCAATTAATTAATTTGCTTCCAAAACTTTACGAAACTTAACTCTAATGACAATAATCTTAATCAATTTAAAATATATTAATGAAATTTGTATATCAAATTGAAATCAATCAATTAAATCAAGAGAAACCAGTTTTTTATATAAATATTATTATTATTTATTATTATTAATACATTTGCCTAGAATGAGGTGTAACAAACACAATCAATTAAATGTGTTTTGTTGGATGTGTTCAATTATAAAAAAATAAAATATTAATGTTTTGTTGAATGTGTTTTACTTTGAAAATAAAATGTCTAAAATTATCATAAGCAGTCCAAAAAATTCTTTATTAATTTTTAATAAAAAAAACAAACAAAAAAACTTTTTTATGAATTTAAATTATTTAAAATCTTCATGAATTAGTTCATTTACGTTTTTAAAACTCACAGAACATTTTCTGGAAATTTTAAATAAATAGTGAAACATTTTGTAAATAAAAATTAAGAAGACCTTCCTTTACAGGAACATTGTGTAGTAAGTCCTAATTATTCTCAGTGAAAATCTGAAATAACGGCGAAGGGCCAATGTAAGCTTTGTTGCATTGCTTGATTTTCTTGCTTTGAAAGCAAATAAATCAAGCAATGCAATTAAAGTAATTTGAAAGTTTCCATCATCTTTTACTAGAGTCGAAGTATAATCTGCGTTATACAAAAAGTAACGGTTGCGATTTTATTTAAGATAATGGTAGTGGTACACAATATATGTATATATGTATATAATAAAATTAGAGATAGTTTTTAATTAAAACAAATTCTTCTTTCAATTGACCTTCCGTCATTCTGCGACGGGCCAACAGCTAATATATATATATATATAGTTCTTTTATATTCGATATTAATTTAGAATTAATAAGTATATTTTCACTATTAAATAATTTTACATTTTATTATAAAATATTCTATTACTAAAACTAAATATTGTCTAAAAGTTGATATCTAGTAATTTGAGAACTTTTTATTATTTCTTTCGAATTGTACGACTTAGACCTAACAAGATTTGACGAAGACACAGAAAGATAAACATATCATAGGTTAATAGGTTAATTTCATAGTAGTTATTTCATAGATTCGTACAAAATCTTGCACCGTGTTAAAAAAATTTTAAGATCATTATAATTAGATGACGACGTAATTTTTTTTTTCCCCGTGGCCTCTTTTTAATTACTTAGCTTGGAATTTTATATATATAGTGATTTTCAAATCATGGTTCAAACTCTGAAAACATTTCAAAAATATCTATTACTTATAAGTATCTAGTAAAATAATAAATCAAGATACTTAAGTAATTCATAATTTGATAAATTTCATTATACTTTATAAGAATTATTGCACTTTAAGCATTTTAACCTATGGCATGTAATTTGATTCAAATTATACTTAATCACACAATAAATAAACGTTTTTTACTTTAAATCACTGCTACTATCATTTATTTTTAAAAAAATAAGTTAAGAGTACAATTAATATTAATTTTATAAATTTTAATTGGAAATCTTTTTCGTTTTCTTGGAAGAGATTTGATTTAATAAGAATTTTAGAATAATATTGAGAGATTACTACGAAATTTATAATGATTTCATAAATTCAATTAATTATTTATTAATTTTGTTTAATAAAAATGCAAAATTATTTTTTCCTTTATACATTTTTTTATTATTATTTGTTAATTTTCAAAGAATTTTTTTTTAGTTATTTTAGAATTAATTATAATTAATTAAGTTATTATAAAAAATATGAATTTTTATAATAATTACAAATTATATCGCTATTAATATTTCATTAATATAGATAAATATTACTATAACTAAGTAGTTATTTACTTATTTTTAGTAACAATTAATAGAGATAAGTATGATAGACAATGGAATTGCTATAAAATTATTATTAACTATTTAGAAGAATTTTTATATTTATTTATAAATTAATATTAACTTAAGCTTGTTAAATATTTTATGCATTAATTTTATAATAAATAACTGCTTTTTTATATATTGAATAAGTACTTATTTATCTATAGCTAATGAAAGCAACATAATGATTAATATTTTTAATCGTATAACAAATGTTGAACATATTTAATAATTGTATGAACATATTTATTAATTGATTAAGAAAATTTATTAATTTATTTATTAAACCTCCATTAAATAAGTTGCTCTATTAAATATGTACTTTAAACTCTATTAAATATGTACTTCATTTAAAAAATGTTTCAAAGTTCTATGACTACTCAGGTTTTATTCTTCTTTTAATCAAATTTAGGATTAAACTTTGTTTAAACACTAAAACTTACTATTTTAAGACTTCTAAAATAGTTTAATTTTCATAAATTTTTATAAGTATATAGAAGTGCTTAGTACTTATTACTTAATTATTAAATTATTACTTATATTTATAAAATTTTACAAAACCTACCCATGCTGCATATATAACAAACTGCAAAAGTAATCAAATAATAATTGATTTCAAGTACAATATGTACAATACATATTATATCAACGAATCTTTCAAGTACAGTAATATCTTTTAGCCTATTGATAGAAAATTCGTTACAGTCAATCTTAACACAATGATGATATTTACTAGAACTGGCTAATTATAAGAAAATTTTATTTTTTACAATTTTTGATACAGTAAATAAATTCGAACAATTTTCTTTTAAGTACTTACTTATAATTACGTAAGTAATTATATTTATTAACTAATTTATTTTTATACTTAATACTTAAGCTGTATTTTAATTTTAATTTTAATTTATCATACTTATACATACTTATATTAATTTGTTTTTATTCTTTTTATTTTTAGGTAAGTTTCAAATTTTTGACAGTCAAAATTGGGATGAAAGGAATCAATTTAAATAAGAGAATATTTGGATTTAATATTGGTTAAGTATATATATACTAACTAAAAGATGTACTATAAGATGTTTATTCTCCAATCATATTTAAGCTCAATTTGCTAATAATTTAAACTTTATAAATTAAAACAAACAAAATAAAATGCATTCTTTTAAATAATTACTTATTTGAATACTTAAGTAATCAAATACTTTTGAAATAATTTATAATATTTCATAATTATGTTAATCAAATTAAACGATTATAATGAATCTATTTTTAAAATTAGATTTATAAGACTGATCAATTGATTTCAATCTTAGTTTGTACATTTACGTACTTTATAATTAAATAAAATGATTTTATAATTTTTTGTTATCATTTTAATATGTAAGTAAATCATTTGTTTTATTGATTGTTTATTGATATAGTTATTGACTTATACTAATAATTTTATTTAAATAGTTAGTTACTATTAAGTAAATCAATAAATTAGAAACTGGTTCATTGTAATATTTTATATACAGAAGTGTGTACATACAAATAAGTATTTTATTTTAATGGAACGCAGTTCCCAATTTTTCTTTGTTCATTTAAATCAAATTATCAACAGTTTTTTATGGTACTTAATATATTAAAATAGATTATTTAACTAATAATAGATTTATGACACCAAAAATTATTAATTAATATGAGTACACATATTATCAATAAGCATAGAAGCACCACCTTATACCCAATAATTTATAAGTATCAAAAATATTAATTAAAATTTATCTTATCTTACAATTAATAATATATGTACAATTATACAATTTGTTGTACAATACAATACGTACAATTACACAACATTTTAATTTAACCCATCTTTTAATATTATAATTAAAACATATATGTATATATATATATATATATATATATACATGCTTAGTCACGATTTCAATTTATTAAAATAGACATAAAAGTTATTTATGTTATAATAGCATCCAAATTTTTTTTAGAAGTTATCGACAATTGGTCGAATGCATAAAACTGAGCTTGAACTCAAATTTAATTTTTTCAAATAAAATTATGAGTTCAAGCCAATTTTTTGCTCCAAAAACTGAGCTATGAGTTCAAGCTCAGTTTTATGCATTCAACCCAATGTCTTAAAATTATTCCAAAAAAAAAAATTGACGAAATTAAAATTAAAAACGTGTAAAAACATTAGATCTTTTTTTAAATTACTTAAAAAATATATATATATATAAATATATATATATTCATATATATATATATTATATAATGTACACATTTACAAAAAAAAAAACGACTTTTTTGAAATAACGGTTAAGTTACTTTTACCTTATATAAATACTTTTATATATAAGTATATATGTATATATACTTCCAATAATCATATTAATAACAAAATTACTTATCTTTCTATCTCTAAGATATTTTTGAAATCTAATTGTAATTACATATGTTAATTTTTTTTTAATTTTAAAGTAGTAATAACTTAGAACGTCCCTTCTTGTTAGTAAAGTACGGGTAATAATAACAAGGAACGTGTTGTTTAACAACATTTCTTATGTTGCAGCATTGCCAACATGTGCATTATTCGAAGTATTATAAGTATACCTTACCCATATTTATCTGGAAAAAATTATAATGATCTTATAATCCATTTTCTTATTTGTTAAATAATTAAGAAGTCCTTACAAAATTCATTAACTTCGTATTAAAATAATTCACATTTCCACAATTTACAGGGTGGCGCAAAACGACCGATATAGTTTGAATGCTTAATAACTTTTTTATTTGTTTAAGTTGAAAAATTATATCCCGCAAGTAAGTGATGACCATTTTCGGCTTCGCACATTCATTCTCTTTCCAGTACATTTGCAATAACTTTTCGTAACTTTTGATCGCTCTTCTGTTGTGTACCGTTCCATTTCCAATTCCCCAAGTTTTCTTCACAAAATTCCGAAATAAAAATAAAAAATATAAATAAATTTAAATAGTTATTAAACATTCAAACCATATCGGTCGTTTTGGCGCCACCCTGTACAAAATATAATTAGATTTATATATGACATCACAAACGAACCAATATATTTATAATACAATATGAATTTTCTTATAATAATAAAAAAAAAATTTAAAATTCAAATGAAGTTTCCATAAAAAAAAAAAAAAAAAAAATTTACTGCGTAAAAAAACCAGAATTCTGTATATAACCATAACAGTCCTTTGTCGGGTTTGTCTGCAACGTGATAAAAATTTTTATTAATAACTTTTATTTATATATACATATATAAATATACGTTGGTATCAAAAATCTGTTACCTACTTCAGACAGTCAGTCAAACAATGTGCAAAGTTAATCAAATCTAAGAATAATCAATTAAATAAAAAATAAAAAAATGAAAAAAATAATGTTATATTTTTTTTTTTTTACATGTGAGAAATTTTTTTGTAACTAAGTAAGTATATGACAATTGAAATATTTCCAAATATACATATGCATATATATATACATATAAATTTAATGAAAAATAAAAATTTTTGATTATTAAATTATTAGATTCTTAAAACAAATACATTTAGTTTTATAGGAAGTTTACAATATATATCAGTGACGTGCCGACTATTCCTGTGTATTTAAAGTGTCATTGTACTTATCAGAATTTATAAAAAGGTTATATTTAATACTAATTATAAATACTTCAAATTTATTAACTTAGTTAATAATTTTCAATGTAGTTCTTATGATAGAATTGGACTTTATTAAGAATTTGAAATTTTATTGAATTTTTGATACATATAAGTATTCCTTGGCATTTAAATACTTGAAAATATTTAAGTACTTATCAAAATTAATTACAAAAGTAATTACTTTCTGGGAATTAAAAGTATTTTTACTTGTTTCTTTTATTTATACTTAAATTATGTAAATATCGAAATCATATCAATACTGATACTTGGCAAAGAAATAAGTTTCAGTTACCTAGTGGTTGTTAGAACTGTACTTAAGTGCCAATTTACTCATAGTCTTAAATAGGTTTCGTGTCGACCCTTAAAATTTAAAGTTGATTTTTTGTATCTAAGTAACTAACTTTAAAAATATCAAATCAAAAATAAACAAATCGAAACTTCATGGCAATAATAAGCAATAAGCAGTTATAAACCTATTTATTTAAAAATATATGAATCAACCAAATGTATAATTGCTCCTACCATTATTAATTAAATTCTGGCCTAATAATAAAATAAAATTTGGCAAAATTCGCAATAGTTACTAGTTTATTTACAAGATTTGCAGTGCAGTTTACACAGTTTCAAATTTGATTTTTGCGTTTGCTGACATATCATACATTGTTCCACCATTCTTTTTATATCGTGCGTATATTTGGCCAATATAATTTTATAAACCGATGTTCTTGCCCGGTCGTTGCATTTTTGAATACCGAAGTGCCCATTTTTAAAATATCTTGTCTTAGTGATTTTGGAATCAAAGTACATTATTTTTAAAATGAATATCATTAATTTCCAAAAACATCGCTTTTAATTTCCAACAAAATCTGATATACTCTGGAAGTTTATCTTTACCATCTGGCCACCCTAATCTGATTAATAATTTTAGTTCATTGAATTGTTTATCCTTATCTATTTCATTTGTTTTAACACAATTTTTGAGACCGCACGTCACTGATATAACTACATACATTATATGAATTAAAACATTTTAATAGTTATCTTTATATTCCAATCAATTAAAAAAAATATAATTTGAATATATTTAAATTTTTTTCTACAATTTCTTGTTTCCAAAATTTGAATCAATTCAAATTTCGATTGTAGATTGATTGTAGTGATACACAAAGTTCCAGATTACAAAAAGGAAATCGAAATTAATTCGATGATTGATTGGATAAAAATAAAATTAAAACAAATAAAATAAAAAGTAGTTTTGTATTACAAAGGAAGGAAGTGTTCAATTAAGAATTCATTATTATATTTTGTAGTATTTCACAATTTTTTTTTTTATTATTTTACTACACATACATATTTATTAATTTTTTTTGGTGATGTTAAGGTGTCAATTGTATGGAATTTTGATTGAGTGATTCACAAAATATAGTAAAATATGTAGGTATATTTTTTTAATTGCTTGCTAGTTGTTTAACAGTTAGGATAACAAATCTATTTGTATCAAAGATACATGCGTTGCATAGGAAAAAATGGGAAATGTTATTTGAGGAAGTACCTATATATGTATACTAGCTAATACCCGGTGCGCGTTGCTGCGCCTCTTAATGGTTAAATTGAAGTTGATAATACTGCAAAAAGTTAACACAAAAATTACACACGGTTTACACATGTAAATTTTAATATATATGAAAGCAATCTTTTTAAAAAGATTTTTCTAGGATTATTCTAGTAATTTTTGAAACTTTCTGTAATTCAAAGCAGTACAAACTACTTTCCAAAATTTGACGTAATTTACTTCCAAAAAAATTTTTTTGACTAATCGTAGGACTGACTGTTAACAGGCTTAACTCCATTTTCAAGTTGCTTCACACATATAAAATTTGAGGTCAACCGGTCAAATCGTTTCTAATTTAGAGTAAAATAACCAAAAACTTTATAAAAAGCTGTTGGGCCGCAATGGGTTAATGGAACTTAACAAAATTTATTTTGGGGCTTTCTTGAAAGCCAAAGCAGAATTTCGTAAGATCGGACAAAATTTGGACCCAAAATTTTTTTTTGACCAACCGTCGGCCCGACATGGGTTAACAAATTCCAAAACTGTTAATAGTGTCTACTCAATTCTCAAAGATCATCACGTATACAAAATTTGAAGTCAATTGGTCAAACAGTTTCGAACTTAGAGTAAAGTATTGAAAAAACCTATAAAAAGCTGTTGGGCTCCAATGGGTTAATGGAATTTACCAAAATTTTTTTTGGGGCTTTCTTTTAAGCCAAAGCAGAATTTCGTAAAATCGGACAAAATTTGGACCAAAATTTTTTTTGACCACCCGTCGGCCCGACATGGGTTAACAAATTCCAAACATTTTATATAGTGTCAACTCAATTCTCAAGGAGCATCACGTATACAAAATTTGAAGTCAATTGGTCAAACAGTTTCGAATTTAGAGTAAAGTATTGAAAAACCCTATAAAAAGCTGTTGGGCCGCAATGGGTTAATGGAACTCAACAAAATTTTTTTTGGGGCTTTCTTTTAAGCCAAAGCTGAATTTCGTAAAATCGGACAAAATTTGGACTCAAAATTTTTTTTGACCAACCGTCGGCCCGACATGGGTTAACAAATTCCAAAACTGTTAATAGTGTCTACTCAATTCTCAAAGAGCATCACGTATACAAAATTTGAAGTTAATCGGTCGAACCGTTTTCATTTTAGAACAAAGAAGTTTAAATAATTGCACCACAGCCCCAACTTGGCGGTCCGTTAGAGCAAAATTTTTGGGCCACGATTTCCTTCCGTACCCAAAAACCTCTATACACAAATTTTCATGAAAATCGGCTGGGCAGTTTAGGAGTCTATTCGCTACAAACAAACAAACAAACAAACAAACAAACAAACAAACTTTCATTTTTATATATATAGATATATATGTATATTTAATGTTAGATGTATAAAGTAGATATTTCAATCGATTTAATTCTATATTTTTTAATTCCTTTACTCTACATTTGAAGTTTAAGGTACTTATATTAAAAAAGTTGAATTTATACTTTGAAGTCTGTGAGTTATTATTATGAATTTGTTTTTAACGTTTGATAGTTTTTAGTTATATGATATCTAGTTTTTAGTTATAGCTATCTTTTTTTATACCCGTGCATACATATATGACATCGGGTATATTAGATTTGCTCCTCCGTTTGTAACGCATCGATCTAGACGAGCTAGATATAGTGCCAAGGGTACGTATCGGCTCAGAATCGAAAAATTAGTCGATCTAGCTATGTGTGTCTGTCCGTCCGTCCGTCCGTCCGTCCGTGTGTCAGCACGATAACTCAAAAACTAAAAGGGCTAGAGTCTTGAAATTCACACAAAGTCATTTTTAGACAATTTCTAGGTTCCCTATTGTTTTTGGTTAAAATCGGACCAAGGCTTCGGGGAGCTGCCATACAACTTTTTTGCACCAATATGAATTTCTTCAAAACTATTTATACTACGGGGATGAAAATTACACACGGTTAGTTTTATAATGACTCCGGCACTTATATGAAGTTTCAATATGTTAGGGCCCCATTTTCGGGGGGCTGCCATACAACTTCCTTGCACCAATTTGAATTTCTTCAAAACTAATTATACTACGCGGATGAAAATTTCACACGGTTAGTTATATAATGAATCGAGCACTTATATGAAGTTTCAAAATGTTAGGGCCCCATTTACGGGGAGCTGCCATACAACTTTTTTGCACCAATATGAATTTCTTTAAAACTATTTATACTACGGGAATGAAAATTACACACGGTTAGTTTTATAATGACTCCGGCACTTATATGAAGTTTCAAAATGTTAAGGCCCCATTTTCGGGGGGCTGCCATACAACTTCCTTGCACCAATATGAATTTCTTCAAAACTAATTATACTACGCGGATGAAAATTACACACGGTTAGTTATATAATGAATCGAGCACTTATATGAAGTTTCAAAATGTTAGGGCCCCATTTTCGGGGGGCTGCCATACAAAGTTTTCGATTCAATAACTGTGAATCTAATAAAGCTACAAGGTTAAAATTAAAATTGGGCAGGTAAATTAATAGGGCAAGTTACTTGGCAAAGTTGGACATCACTCGGACCATCGGACTTTTAGGGTGGGCCAATTTTTTTTTTTTTTTGTTTTTTTTTTTTTTTATTTTTTTTTTTTTTTTTTTAAGCTAAAGTTATGGGACAATGAATGAAAATTTTGTTGTTTTTTTTTGTGATTTTTTTTTTTTGTGATTTTTTTTTTTTTGTTAATTTTTTTTTTTTTTTTTTTAAGCTAAAGTTATGGGACAATGAATGAAAATTTAGTTTTTTATTTTGTGATTTTTTTTTTTTTTTGTTAATTTTTTTTTTTTTTTTTTTACGTCAAAATTATGGGGTAATGAGTTAAATGTATAAGGAAAGTAAATTACGGTTTATTTTATACACCATAGTGGGTATGCACGGGTATCTAAAAGTTGACAAGGGCAACTATAATCTTCCTCGTTTTTGTTTAACTTTAATTTAGACTCGAAATCGAACTCCCTTAGTAGGTTGGCAATGGTATCCTATACATTCATATAGACTGTGTAATCGAAGCTGAATACTATATTTTATGATAATTTTACAAATGTAACAAGGGTGTATACTTATTCTTTGAATCAAGATCATTTCATTGTTCAATTAACGTTTTATATTTTATTTTCTACCTTTTTTTGGTCTACCAACCCTGATAACTCCGAAATAGTGCAGAAGTACTGAATAGAAGTAATTATTTTTAGTACTTTTTCAGTGGTGAATGGAAGTAGTTCTTTTTAATACTTTGTCATAAGTTAACTTCTCAGTTCTGTTTCAGTAGTAAACTAATATTAATTTTACTATTTGCTAAAAAATAATAGAAAAATTAAGCTAAATAGGTACCTGAAATCATTTAAAGTTACCTGTATAAAAACAATTGTTTTATTCTATAAAACTGTATAAGTTCTTTTGTATATGGTCGTAACTGCTGAACTCAAGTTATCAGGGAACTATATAGTCAAGATATATATACTAGTATTAAATATATACGATAACCAATCATAATATGTTAACTCTTTAAAAAAATATGAAAATAATTGCATATATATATATATATATACTTAGATATCTTACTTATTATCTAAGTATATTTGTAACTTTAAAAGTTTTTTTTTAAGAATTACAGAAAGCGTGTTAATTTAAACTTTAAAAGTTCGTATACATCTTACACATATAAGAAAGCTAAGAAAAAAAGTCGTAAGCGCCAAAAGCAAATTTTCAGGATAATGGAATATTTGACATCAGATAAATGTCTCAAAACTTTGTACTGAGAAAAAATGTCACATACCTCTTTGCAAATTCATTTTAAACTAATAACAAATATGTCGCATCTACTTCTAAGTCGCATCTATGTCTAAGCTTTAATAACTTAATAAATCTAGTATTGCTTAGCAAAAAAGTCGTATGATCAAATTAAATATGAACGCCTAATACTATCTTATCTCTAGTAAGTGCGTGAATATAAAACACTAAAAGTTAAATTACCTAAAACCAAAAAAAATGTAGAAACGACTTTCTTTCTTAGGATGGCAGTATTATTTTTAAATCCTAATAAGTAATAACTAAATATACTTATATATAGTCTTATTATCTTTTAAATAGTGTACTGACGTAATAAGTATATTAGTAAATTACTAATTTTTTAAATTGACATTTAAAATTTTATGAATAATAAATTAAAATTAAAATAAAAATATTTTTACACCCATAAATTTAAATATAATTTTAATTCTGTACGTGAGTGTAGTAATTGCCATATATGTATATCTCTTTGAAGTTTATATTAATAAGTAACTTTAGAAATATATATATATATTATTTACGCAAATTTATAAATTTCCTGGAATATATGCTTAAAAAAATTTGCAAATTAATTTTCTCAATTTCAAATGTTTCTGACAATTTTATTTTAATTTCTATTTAAGATTAAGTATATATATATACCTATGTTTCAGACTCAAAAATAGAATTAATAAAGGAAACCATTACGCAGTGTACTTAATTATCTATAAATTTCATAAATTATAAAAAATTAATTTAAAATTAAAATAATTGTGTAATGTAGGTATATAATGTACCTGTAACTTTTGGGAGCGTTCTATAATCTCGGTTTAGTAAATCTTTTTTTTTTAAATTTCGTTTTAGAAAATCTCGATTTTAATTGAAAAATCTCTTCATCTTCAAAAAATCAAAAATCCTTAAAAACCAGATTTTTGAGTTGAATACAAAACCAGAATTATCAGATTTTTTCAGAATATAAAAAAAGGGATTTTCTAAAACGAGATTTTCTAAAAAACAGATTTTGTGAAAACAAGTTTTTCGAAAAACGAGATTTTGTGAAAATGAGATTTACTAAACCAAGATTTCAAACCCAACCCACAAATTTTTCTAGAATATTCTATTTCTTCCAATGTATATATATTTATACATACAAACATATTTTTCGCACTATTGTGGTGTGGTTATGAAATTAAATTTTAATTTGGAAAATTACAAAAAGAAAGTTATTTTGTATTTCTTAATAATTTTGCGTCTCATTAAAATTTTTTCATTAAAAGTAATCAAAGAAAACAACTAATTATAGTAGTAACTACTAACCTACTTAATACCCCAAAAAAAAAAAGTTTTTACAGTTTTTCCATTAAAATTTAGATTAAGTACAAATATTGAGAACGAAAGTTGTTTATATATTTGTTATTTACAGAATATAAAACATAATTATGAAAATTCACATGTAATCTTTCGAAATTATAAAAATTTATAAAATCAAGTTTAGTTTACTAAAGTATGTAACTATAGTTTAGAAATTAAATAAGTACTTAAGTTCAACTTTAAATATGTTATTCGTATATTTAATTCAAATTTCCATAAAATATATTTTAAAATAAGAAATTTAACTATTTTTTTTTTTAATTTTATGGATATATAATAAAATATACATATATACGTTATGTACATATATGTATATTTAGTTCTAATATGATTTTTGTATATATAAGTTAAAATTGATTTAACTTTCCAATTTATTTTTTAAGAAAAAAATCTATAAAAATGGTTTCCATATTGTAGGTGTGGTAATATATGAATATATGAAAAAGCACCTAATAACTTTACCATATATTTGTATCTAACTATCAATAAATTTTCAATTTTCAGATGATCTTACGTCATAAAATATGTCGTATTTTAAATTTAATCTGGAAATTCAATATAGAAAAATCAAATTAAAAGTAAATTTTATTCAAAAAAAAAAATTTTTTACTACGATGATAAAAAGTGAGAGGGGAGGGAGAGAACTCACTTTCGATTTTCAAACTTTGTTTAATAAAATTTTAAACAATACTTAATAAACTTTTTATTTAATTTTAGAAATTTTCCATTTAAAACATATTTAATCAAGTTTCGAAAATTTTTAGCTAGATAAAAAATCACGCACTATTAATTAGTGCTTGAACCAATTTTTTTGGTTTAACTTTCACCTTGAGCTTGAAATTAAAAAAAATATCATTGATATATGTCTAATAAAGTAGTAGCTATGAAGATTTTTATATACTAACCAAAATCTCGAATATATATACTTAGTTAAATTTATTTTAAAAATATATACGTATACAAAACATAGAACCAGTCAGTAGTAGTCACATTTAAAAACAATAAAAATATTTTTTATTTTTAATTAAAAATTTTTTTAATTTATGTCAAAAATATATATATATATATATATATATATATATATTTATATTTATATGTATATATATATATAAGTAATATACAATAGTTTGCCAAATTATTATAGACAATACGAATTTTCTGAAATTTTGGGATTTAAATGATTTTATGTTAGAATTAATTGAAGAGTACAGGCAAATAACAATCAACGTCACTTTTTTTAGAAATTGAGAAAATTCAATTAATATTTTCAAAGACTTCTTGCGTATAAAAATGTTCTGAAAGTGTCTGTAAACAAGCTTCATAATTAATGTTTATCCTATTCTTAAAGAAATACAATACAAAAAAATTAAAATAATTTAATATTTTCTTATTTTATTTACAAAAAAAAAAACTTAGTTTCAAAAAAATTCAGTTTTGTACGAAAAAACAATCAAATATTAAAAATTTAAAAAAAATAATCAAACAAAAAATAATTTAACAAAAAATAAAAACATAAATAGTTCAAATTAAGTAATTCATTAAGTTTTAATTTTTATAACGTTAAAACGTATGGATTTGCTTAATTATTACCGTCTGTGTCCGAAACTTGATTCGAATGCGGCAGTGCTTCAAAAAACCGCTGCGCTTCGTCTCTGCAAAATTCTTTAAGTACCATTAAATCATTATATATTCCAGATGAAAGTGGAATTAGGCTAGTGTAAGAAGGCTTTAAATTTTGTGAACTGTTACCAATATTTTTATATCTGATTATGTACGAATTCCATGGGCCGTTATATGTGTTTCTTAATTGGAGTGTCCGACTGTGTTCCTTTGTTATGTAGATTTCAGAAATTGGCCTCGTTGCAAATGGAGATTTTTTTTTATAATGATTATTTTCCAAATAACTGCCCCAGTTTTTGAAAATATCTTGTTTACTTTTAATAATGACAAAGGGCGAGGGTTGACCCGTGAAGATTTAACATGATCGTTCCATTCATCAGGCAATTCTATTTCAAAACTGACGCCACTTTAAACGTTAAATTCCCGTTAGAACATTTTTATTTGTAATAGTCAAGTCAAGTCAATAAAAACAATTCAAAACTTGCCATATTAAAAAGAAACTGACATTGATTGTTTTTTCCATTAAAACTGTGACATTGATTGTTCTTTCCCTTTACAGGAAATTTTGAACAAGCTAAAACTTTAATCTTGTTTGGTTTTACATTATTTATTGTTGACAGAACGAAAGATCTCATTTTTGCCTTTCCAATGATACCCATATTGCATTTTCGAAAAAAATTGACATTGATTGTTATTTGCCTGCACTCTTCAATTATATTTGAATACATTTTTTTTTTTGTTTTGTTTCTATGGTTACTAATGATTTTAAAAATTTCCGAATCATACCAATACGTGCTTCAGTTTTGTGTTAAAAAATTGCGTTAGTTTTTAACAAAATAATATTTTTAGTTAAACTGTGTAACTATTTGAGTAATATTGAGAAACAAACTCTATATATTAAATTAGAAATTCACAGTGTCTTGTAGAGGTGGTCAAACATCCCATTAGTATTATGGTTAGATCCATAATATCTTCAAAAAACACGGAAAGATTATGGGTCGTCGAAGAGACAATGAGACAAGAACAGCAAAGGAAATTAAAAAAAAAATTTGGGTTTTACCTGAAGTCTGAGAATGGTTTCCTGATTCTGAGCAGTATTTATTTTTAATTCCATAATGCCATAAAGTCAAAAGTTTGATTCAATTCTTGGCTCCAAAAAAATTATTGAAATAACTCAAATTTTTAATATTCATTTCTTACATATTATATACAAATTACCTAATAATTGTGTATAATAGTACCTAATAATTTGGCAACCCACTGTACTTGAATGCATATTAAAATTAAAATTTAATTTTAATCTTGAAATTTTTGCAAAAAAAAAAAACTCAAATCAAACGAATTTTCCATATTTATTATAGAAAATAAAAAACCAAATTAAACAAATGTCTCCTTTATTTTGTATCTTAAGATACAAAATATTAAAAAAAAAAAAAACTTGTCTTATAATTAAAAAAAAAAAAAAATTTAATTTTTAGCAAACATGAAATAAAGCAAAAACAGAAAATAAAAAAAAAAAACCAAAAACTCATCAAAACAAAAATGAATTCAAAAATTTGTTTGAGACAACAAAAAAGTTTTAAGATACGAATTTATACAAAAGATTTCTCAAGGTTTTTTTTGTGTCTGATTAAAAGGAAAAATGTTTGTAATAAATTCAAAAAAAAAAAAAAAAATTAAATATGAATTTATATTTGAAATTTATCATCTTTTAATGTTTGGTTTTGTTTGTTGTTGTTGTTTGCTGCTTTAATACACTTTGATTTTTATTCACTTTGAAAATGTGCGTTTTTTCAAAAACCAAGTCTATATGAATATTGTATAATTTTTTATAGTCGTATCGTATGAATGTTGTTCTGATGAGGTAATACTAAATTTGAAATTACGTTCGTAATATTGTACAAAAGGTGAAATCAATATGAATTTAAGTGTATGAACTAAGTAAAAATTGAAAACTGGGTAGATTTAGTACTTAATGTGCATTTGTTTGCAATTTAATTTAAAAAACAATTAAAAGATCTGCCCTACATTTCATAAATATTTACAGGCGAATATTTGACCAAGTTGTACAATTTAATTTTTAAAAACCTTTAATTACTCTGAGTTTTGATTAAATTGTAGGTTTTACAATTTTTCGCCTGTAAATTGTAGGTTTAGGCTCTGGGGTGAACACATAATCATTTGTATATTATACCTATTTATACTATTGAAACTGGATCGTTTTCCTCGATGGTTTAAAGTATAGTTTCAATACAACTTCTGTTGAAACATGAGTATAACCCTGAAATTAATAATGATGGGTATTTGAAATGTAGACCTAATTATTTCAGTTTTATGTGCAAAGTCTTCATAGAAATTTCGGCTCATCTGGTGCAAGAAGTTCGAGTATAGCTGGCCATACAACTTCTATTTTTATATGCATTCTCTAAGCTGGGGATTTACAAGTAGGTGATTTTGGTACTTAAATAAAATTTGATACTTAACCAACTAACTAGTACCAGTACTGATACTGAAATTCTTATAATTCAAATACAAGTATTGGCACTGGAAAAAATATTAGAACTAGTAAAAATATTGGTATTAGTATTCATCAATATTTTTTCAGAATCCACTTTTGCTTACCAGCATCAACCAGTACTTAGCAGTACGTGAGTATTAACCAGTAATTACCAGCGAATATTAACCAGTAATCACTTGAATTTAGAAGTATTGGTACTGTAAATTGACTATTACTATTGACTTTTGTGTATTTGCAAGTTTCTAAAAGAAATTTGGCTAGTTTTGACTGAGCAGTTTGTTCAGCCGCCTTAAAAAATGTTCAAAGTTCAATGATCTCTCTATTGTATGCCTAATAAAGCGACAGGTTATCTGCAATTGTGCAATAGGAAAAAAGACATTTCTAGTCTAGTGAAATCTTAAAATCTTATAATATTTATAAATCATAATATATCCACGCCAGTATCCCATAGTTAACACAAATCTACTCTACTATACTGTCTTCCTCGTTATTTTTTTTAACAATAAAATATAAAAACGCGCAAACAAAAACAATTAAGAGTTACTCAAAACTGGTTTATTTTTAGTTTTAGTACATGAAATATAATTAAATACAAAAAAAAACAAAAACAAAAAAATTGTTTAAGTTTTTACTCAGTTTTACCATATTTTTTAGGTCATTAAGTGGTGGGAAAAGAAGGAGGAGGAGGAAGGGAATGCGGGGTTAACATATAAAAAAACTTTTATTCATTAAAAATTCATTTATAAAAACTCCAGTTTATCATGTGGAAAAAATAATAACCTTTTTTGCTTTTAATGTTATGTTATTTTTTTTTTCCACTTATTACAGTTTCCTATTTAACAGATTTTGTGTTACAGGAAAAAAAAACTTACAGAAACAATTACAGAAAAAATTTCATTATATTCAATTAAAAATTTAATGAAGTTTAAAAAAATTAAGTACAATTTTTGTTTTTTAACTCTTTGTTACTCATTATTCATTAATGTTTAATTAAGTGATAATTTTAATTTTCAACAATATTTATAATAAAATATTTACCAATGTGCAAGTACTAAATTAAAATGTTTAATCAATGCATTTATTTATATAATGATATTTCCTATTAAAATACTAATGTACTTAGTTATAATAAATAATATTTAATTTAAAGATTAAACTTAAATGAGTTGCAATTTTAGTTTCTTTTAAGATAGTGTGTGCTATATTTAAATATTATTTGTATATGTGTTGCGGTGAATTCATATAATTCATATTCATTCAATATACTGGAGAATGTGATAAATTTGTCAAAAATATCGGAAATTATGAATAATCTCTTATAAATGCTTAAATAAATCGGCTTTTGAGATTTTTTCTTTCAATAATTAAGTAAGCGTGGGTTTCGAGACGACCTGTAAAAAAAAACCATTAAAAAAATCCACAAAAATTTTTTAATGGATTTTGTAAAGTATGAAATTTAAATTATGGAATTTCAGCCAATGATACAAAAAATACCCCGATAAATATAAATATAAAATATTTCCTATAAAAATTTAGAATTTATTTTTTGTATGAAATAGATGTTCGTATACTAATTTTTTTGATAAAAATTCTGGACATGAAATAAATCTTAAGTAATTAAAAAAGTGCGGTTTCAGAGGCGATCCGTTAAAAAAAATTATAAAACAATGCATAAAAAATTCGAAAAAATCAAAGACACCAATGTAAACCAGAGAATATTTATATATACACTTATGTCTAGTAATTTGAATAAATTTACGAAAGTTATTTAAATTCTGCAATATCGTATGCAAGTTTGTATAATCGTCGGTAATTATGTATAACAAACGGATTAATCTAATTTACCGTAACATATGAAAATATGTACTTAGTAATCGCTAAATCTTTTCAAAAATATCATTTAAAAAAAAGCACAGTACGCGTAATAGAATGCGCAATATAGTTAATTACAAAATTAGCATTATTTTAAGACCTTTTAAACCATCTTAAGATTTCTTGCTTGGTTATCATATCATATTTTTGTATTATTTTACGGAATATGTAACTGAAAGTTGAAATTATGATTTTTTACGTCGAGAGCTAACGGTTAATATTTTAATTTATACAAAGTAAGTTCTCGGAAGATTAATTAACTAACTATAATTATTCTTGAATCATATGGCATATACCAATCTGTAAGGTTTGTGTTAATGTCTGATTTTTTTAAACTTAAAAATTGATCCTATAGTTAGAACATGAAATTGAAACTATTGTTATTAAAATGTAAGGTATGTACACCTTTGTCATATTAATATTTAATGCAAATTCTTTGATTTTGATGTGGTAATAAATGCTATGCATAAACTGTCTAAACTAAATAAGTATAAAATAAATGATTACATTGGCATGAATTTCTTTTTCAAAAACTCAAAATCGTTCAAAAAACAAAATCTTCAGTTTTACAAGTTTTATTGTGCAATTTAAAAATTTGGTATAAATTTAAATGCAAACAAATTAACTCTATACTTATACTGTGCATTTGTACATCTCACGACATATATAAAAAAATTGTTATTAAAATTAATTATTTAAATAATTATTAAGTATTGTATAATTAATATTTAAACTATATACTTAAATACAACTCATAAAAATAAAATTTATTTTCGCAAAACTTTGTTTTTTTTTTTTTTTAACTGAGTTGTTAATTGCATCAGTTTGCATAATAATTAAGAAAAGAACATTATTTTATGTGCATTATTTATTTCTGATAATTAAATTTGAGGCACACGTGCATTTGTCAGCATGTATACAATAAATTTGAAAAATAATTTTAATATGAAAATTTTAATAATCAATAAATCAAGTTTTTTTTTTTTAACTAAATAAACCTATGCATAATATAGATGCACGAATAAAATAGTACAAGTACTCGTATATAATAAAATAAGCATATATTTTTATATTTAATATATATTTATAATATATTTTTATGTCTGAATTTTGAAAATTTAATTATTAATTTTTTAGTTAGTATTTTATCGCTTTTTAGAAAAAATTAAATTTATTAAAATGTAAATAATGCGCGCAAATATTATGTTTATACAAAGTCATTAAATCTTACATAAGTAATCATATAAATCTTAGGTTATTTAAATGTAATTAAGTACTTTACGTGTTTTATTAATTTTGAAACTATTTAAATATAAGAAATATACAAATGAAATTATTAATAATGATACACCTGGGCATAATGTATAAGATAGTAAAAATTATAAGTAATTATGAAATGAAGCATTCGTCATTGAAAAATATTTATTTTAAAACTTATACTTAATTATGATGTAAATATTCTTATTTAATAAGTAAGTACTTGAAATATTCTAAAAAATATTATAAAATTTTAAGAGGAATAATGAATACTGTTCAAAGTCAGATACAACTGAAAGAATAATTGAATGCAGCATCATATTCGCTTTTGTAAAAGTATTTCTCTTATATTAACATTAGAACGAGATGAAGTTGTAGAGAACTCTACTGTTTCGATTGTAGAGAACTCTACTGTTCTGATTTAAGTGCAAAGAAATATATTTCAATACACCTGAGACTACGCAAAAGAGCTCGCACTCGCATTAAATTTTGAAATATAGTTTTAGAATAACTATAGAGTTTATAACTACTTGTCTTAAAACTTAAAAATGATTAAGTACTCTGCAATTACTTATCATTAAAATTATCTTAACTTTGCTTTAGATTTTAAAATGTGACATCATTTTCAAATCTAAAAGACAAATTAAAACCACCCTGTAATTGGTCATAATTTTTTACATGTCACGAGATCGTTCAATGTAGATAGGATATTATGTTTTGTTATACACTTACAGAATTATTGAGTATGTAGGATTTTTACCAAGGTCTTTTAATTTTATTGCAGTTTTTTTAGCATTATCATCTATTTAGGTTTCCCACCATATAATAAGTAATCAGCATTATTAGAAGATCCATTGTTCTTTTTACTATAGTATATAAATTTTCTTTTAGCTTAAGTCAAAGTCCAAAAATATATAAAAATTTTTAATAATACTTTATAGACACAATCAAATAAATATATAGTATAACTATTTTTAATCGTATATAAATTTTATAATTTTAAATTGTTTTAATAAAAATAAATATATGGTATATTACGCATTTTATTTTAAATTAAATATTTATTTTTTTTTTTTTAAACAAATATTGATTTTTCTTTTAACTTGAAATACTTATATATAAGTATATAAAAAAAATATATATGTATGTATATGTATATTTTTTTATATGTATAAAAAAAAATGAGGTTAAATTCAACACATCATTTTGACTTTATAAAAATATTCTATTTAGTATGAAATTTAATGTAAATATTATACTTTAGATAATATTGAAAAAAATGACTTTTAAAAAAATTTTCATTAAACAAGCAATGAATTTATAAAATGTACTGTAATAAATTATTAAGTTTATACAAAGTATAATTTCAAAAAAATGCAAAATATTAAACGCATTAATGAACATTGAACATTGAAATTATTTTAAATTGTATATTTTCATAATTTAGCATTGCGTTGATTATTCAATTATATTTTTTGTTCAATTTTAGAAATATTAAAATAATTGTACAACCGTTTGATATTTTAAAATACTATTTTTTAAATTGAACTTAAAAACTAAATATTTAACTATATTTCCAATATTTTTAAAGTCGTTAATGGTTATTAGTAGCTGTTAAAATAACCATTATAATTATAAACTTTTATACTAATTGCTGTGTATAAACTATGCTGCCGTGCTAAGGAAAAAAGTCGTAAGCGCGAAAAGCGAATTTTTGGGAAATGGATTATTTGACATCTGATAAATGTCTACAAAGTTGTGTGTACTAACAAAAAATGTACAATATCTCATTGCAAATTCATTGAAATGAATAATATTTTGTTAATATATTTCAAATTTGGTTCTTTTTAACTAAGCTTTAATAACTTAATAAATCTGGTATTGCCAAGCAAAAAATTCGTATATCCAAATTAACTATGGACACCCAATACTATCTTATCTCTAGTAAGTATCTCTAGTAAAAAATTGTTTTTTTTTTATTTAACATATTATTTGTTTTTCAAAAATTCAAAAATAATTCAACATAGCGATGCGCAAATATAAAACATTAAAATTTAAATTACCTAAAACCAAGAAAATGTAAAAACGACTTTGTTTCTTAGGACTGCAGTATGGCTTATCTCAAAACACTTTTTGAAGTTTCAGAACATAATATGTATAAAATATAATAAAAAATTCAGAACATAATCTTTTATACTTATATTGTATTAAAAAAATTAAATATTTAGTTTAAAAATAATAACTTTTATTTTATTATTTTATAACATTTTAAAAATAATAACATACTTTTAACTATAAAGTTATAAAATAATTAACTAATTATTCCAAACTATTAATCTGAATAATCGTTCATTGGGTAACTAATTTCATTTTATAATAATAATTACTTAAATAATACATTAATATTTATTTAAGTACTTGATTACATTTTTATTTCATTGAAATTTATTGAACTAAGTATTTCTATATACGTATATTACAGTTTGTCTTTGTACCTTACGTATCATTTCAATTCTTATTTCAAAGTTCAAAATATTAAACAATATAAAAAAATAAATTTCAATTAAAATTGAGTACTTAATGTAATTGTTTCAAATCAGAATAATTTTGAAGAATAATTTAATAGAATAATTTTAAATTCGAAATTAAAAGCTCAAAAACAATACAAAAATTAATTTGTCATTTTGGTCTAATACCGCAGACTTGCTTACAAATTGTATTATAAAAGTACTTGATTCCGCTCTTTGAACTTAATTTTGATCTAAATGTATAAAAAATTTTGTTATGTATTGTAACTAAGTACTAAAATACTGTATTTAAGGATTTTTTTGTTTGTATAACAGATTGATTATCAAATAAAGCTAATTAAGAATGGTAATTGTTGACAAGATTGATTTTAACGCTTGAGGTAATTGGTACGTTTTTATATTAATTAATTTAGGCAAAAATATTTAGGATAAAAATAAGTAAGTACTCACCTTTCTCATTTGCTTTATTAGAACTTATTATTTTCAATTAGTTACTTAGATAACATATGCGTTGTATAAATAAATATCCCAAAATTAGTTTCGAACTCCGCCATCAGTAGTCAGTACCTATTTAGATAACAGCTTTTTTTTTCAAATTTTAATGAGGCGTTTAAAGGACATAAAATGTAAGCCAGAATTATTTTTAAAAATTTAATCTAACCATATGCAACAATATTAAAAATTTCAAATATTTTTGATAAAAAAAATCTGTTAGTCTCATTAAATGCACTGAAATAAAATTTTTTTTAAAATATTAAGTACTTATAAATAGTATAAATCATAAAACATCATAATTTCTATTTTGTTTTATAAAATAATGAAATAATCATAATAAAGTTTAAAACCACAAAAAGTTCATGAATTAAGTATTTGTTATAAATTAATCTTTTTTTTTTTTAAATGTTCTGTTATTAGCAAAAAAAAAATACCGTTATCTTATCTCTTGTGGTAAATAAATAAAAAATACAATAAAATATAAGTACAAATATGATTACTTTAATCTCTTAATTAAAAAAAAAAAAAGAACGTTTTATATTTTCTGGTTTTTCTTTTGAGTTCTTTTATTAATAAATTTTTTTTTGTTTAATTTTGTATGTCATTTAATTCAAAATGAATATATCTTCTATGGATAAGTATTTATATATATATATATATCTTAAATTGTACGTATGAAATTGATAAAACAAATGCTAAGGAAGATAATAGAAAGTATTTTAGTACATACGAGTACTTTTTTGCTTTGTTTTAAAATGAGATCCTGAATGTATTTACTTATAATACTTATGAATTAGTATTTATTTATAATACTTATTGATGAGTTCTTTCTGATTACACAAATATTAAACTATTATCATTGATATGAATTATTTGTAATCACATGGACCTAAAACCAACTTATTTCTAGTAATGCACCAGCCTAATAATAGAATATCTTACCTTTAAAATTTGTTAATACGAATATAGCCAATAAGTACTTATTTAAGTTACAAGGTACTTGGTTAGATGGCTACAATAGTAATACGTATTTTTTCATTATAATTACTTCAAACAGACCTATTTAAGTTAAATGAATAATCTACAATTACTAATTACTTTTTCTTTAATCGAAACCATTTTCAGTAGATTACATTCTTTAAAACAAAGGAAGTTTCAATTAGGTGCATGCTTATTTAAAAATTTTTATTCTATTACGGAGTTAGTAACTAAGTACCTACATATATATATACTAATGCAAAAATAAATAAATTTAAAAAAAAAAAACAATTATATTAATATTCAACTTTGGCAAATGATAATCTTTTAATTTCACACGAATTAAAAGAAAATGACACGAGTTTATTTTTTAATATTAAAATTGACTTAAAATACACGAATGTTAAGTTAAACTTTTTTTTGTTTTTTTTTTATTATATTTTAACACAATTTATGAATAATTTAAAGTGTTTAATTTTTAAGCAAACTCACTAATACAAAACCATTTTTTAAAAAAAAAGTGAAAGAAGACAAAATAAATTAAGTAAATATAAAACAAAATTAAGGTGGTAAAATATAACATGTGAAATAAAATGACAAAAAAAAAAAGTAATCAAATACAACAACGCAATAATCAATGAGTCACACGTTGATTTTAATTTAGTTATTCATTTAAAATTTTTTTTGAATTTTGATATCTATACTTTTGTCATAGTATATCAGAAATGTGTACAAACATGCTAAACACATACAAATATTATATTTTTTTTCGCGAATTTTGTTTTGTCTTGTTCTAGTTTTCTATTTATCTCTTTCTTTTCAAAAATATAGTACTCGTACTTATTTATCATATTATCTAGATGTTTTTTAATATTAAGTTCAGAAAGATGAGGTTTTTAATGTTTGTTAATTTAATTCTCTTTTTTCCTACTCTTATTTTATTTGATTGTAGTCATTTTTTAAAAAAAAAATAACACTGCTGCCTAATTTTAGGATGTAAACTGAGTATATTGCATTAAACTTATTTAAGTCTTAAGAAATTACCAAGTAGGTACTCAATAAAATTAAATGAAAGGTTTTTTTATTTTATGATTCAGTATTTTTTCCAATTTGGAGTATCTTTTGTAATTGAAAATAAATTAATTAATTACAAAAAGCTCTTATTTTCGCCAATTAATATAGTGTTCCAAATAATATTCCAAACTTCAAAATTTCAAATACACAAGTACTTATTCAAATATAATCTTTTCAATTAATTACCTAATTAAAAATCGATTATCATGACACAAGTACATATTTAAGTATTGTATTAATGTATATTAATGTAGGTAACTATTGGTTTTATTAAATTAAACAGTTTAAAATTTAAATATAGATCTACAGATATTATACTAACACACTAAATCAATAAAAATTAAATTGATATCTGATACTGATTTTTAAAAATCCCACACATATTTTTTTTTTTAAATTTTAACACAAAAGTGGCAACTCTGTATTGACAATAAAATTTAAGATTTAAATCGGATTTTGTTGTTTCTTGTCTAAATGGGTTTGTGTGTATTTACCTATTTTTAACATATTTTATATACATATGTATATGTATGTAAAATTGTGTTTTTCTTTAATGTTGAAATTAAATGAAAATTATTTTATATGTATATTTTCTTCAAAGAATTACTTTTTACATACACATATATTACGAGTACATACGCATGTAAATATTATGTAAAATATATATATATTATCTATTATTGACATGTGAACTTTTATTGTTGATTCCCAAATGAATTTCAGCCCAATTTAAATTTTATTATGAATTCAATAAAAATAAAATTTTTTTGATAAAATAAAACTGAAATGTATATATATACCTATATATATATATATATATATATATATATACAAAAATAATTTCACCTATAGGCACTTTTACATTTATTTTCAAAATTATTTTAATGTTTTTATTTTCTTTAATAGGAACACTTTATTTGTTTTATTTTATAGAAATTTGAGATATTGAATTTCTTTAAACAATAATAAAAATCGTTTTAGGCATTATGTTTCTTATAAATAAATAATTAGTTTTAGGTTTTATTTTGAATGAAATTAAAATATTTATATATATATATTTGTATAATAGTCATTTACATAACAAAACAATGTTGACTTGTTATTTAAGTACTATAATCCAATAATGAGTTTTACATACGATTTTAACAACTTATCAGTTGTCATTTGAATAAAATAATCAGCTGTCAAAGTATAAATTGAGAACAGGAAAGTTTGTACGCGATGACTAGCCTTTATTGTAACTATGCATTCTGTTTAATTTGGATTAAACGCATATAAGTTTTGAGTACTTAAGTAATAAGAAAGGTACTAAGTTTGTTCTCGATGACTCTTTCATTGTTATTGTTCTGTTTAATGGAGGATAAAACGCATAAGACCTATAATTATTATTGCACTTAATTTATTATTTTTAAACCAATCCTTTTTTTTATAAATTGCTCAATATAAAATATGAATTAATAATCCAATCACTAAGTGTTTATAAGTAAATTATAAACTAATATTAATAAATTAAAAATACTCGAAGATAAAATAAAATTTTTAAAATATTAATTAGCTAAAAACAAAAATTAGTTAAAAACTTTTTAAATTAATATTTCTGGAGTACTTCACTACTGTTTTAATTAAAAATATTAGTTTCTTCTTTTGGAAAAGTCAAATATAAATAAGTACATACGAGTACATATATAATACAATAACAACTAATAATTATAATACTTACCTATTGACCAATACAGTATTGCTCAATCAAGTACATCAATTAAGAACCTATATGTAGTTGTAAAAAATTAAGAGAATGTTTGTAAAAAATTAAAATTTAGTTTTAGCCATTTTTGCTTTAAAAAATTTACTTAAGATTCAAGTATCCAACTTATCAATTACTTATTTAGTACTTTAGTACTTATGGATCAAAATTCCAATAATTAAAAAATTTATTATTCATAAGTAACTGAATTGATGTTAGTAAAAATTAAATGGACTAATGGATCGGGTATAATAAAATAATAAACTATGTACTTGATTACTTTAAAAATTTATATTTATTAAGTATTTATTAAGTATTTATTAAGTATTATTGGGAATTTTAATTAAGGGATTTTAACAAAAAAATTAAATAATTAATTAAGTAAATAAGTAGAATCTTTAAAAATTTAAGCTTGGAGCCAAACTGTTTAAACAATAAAGTGTACTTTAATTATATAACAAGTACTTATACTGCGTGTCTAATCATAAACCTAATCGAATATAACAAATTTTTACATTGAAAATGAATATAAATTAATAATTTAATTATATAATATAATAAAACCTTACATTTTCATGTCGCGATTTAAATATAATTTTTTATGATTATAAAAATGAAGAAAAAGGTTTACTTAAGTACTTATCCCCCCATATGTACTTTAAATATTACTAATAAAATTAATTGTATCTAGATACTTACTGAAATTTTTTTATTTTTTAGAGTTATTGAATTATGTTTTAATAGTACTTATATTATAAAATTTAATATTTAAACAATCTATTCAAACAATTTTAAAACTTTCTAATATTAATTACCCAATAAATACCATTTTAAAATTTATTATATCTTATGGTCACCAAAAAAATGTATGTAGCAACACAAAATCAATTGTAGTTGAAAAATATAAAAATGCTATAAAAATCAATATTGTCATATTTAATGTTTGCAAAGTCATGTTTCTATTAAACAAACAATAAAATATAAAAAACATTTAGTAATTAAGTATATGTACTTAATATTGATTAATAAAAAAAAAAATATTAAGCATAAAACAATATGAAAATAAGTATTCAAAAGTTTATATATAAGTACAAACATATGCAATGAGTTTATAAAAATAAATATAAATACTTAATGTATATATATCATTTAAGTATATATTCATAACAAAATAATTAAATAAAAACTTAATGTCCTTGGATGTTATTAAATCCTTCAATGTACACATAAGTATATATGTATGTATAAATATCAATTAAATATTTATTTATTATTATTTTTTACTAACAGGACAACATTTTAGTGCCTATATTGTTATTGAAAATTTATAAATTCAAGTTGTTAGTTCAAGTTCTCAGTTCATATGCTTAGCCTAATCCTTAAAACATAAAATACTCAAAAATATATTAATTTAAATTATTATAAGTACTTAACTTAGATTATCCAATTAAATGTTAATTTAAAAGTTTTGACCTATTTTATCATAGCCAAAAAATTAATAATTTAAATTGAATCTAAATGCAACCGTTGGGGCAACAACTCAGTAGTCAGTATATTTGTAATCTTTAATTCAATAGCACGTGGCATCAGCATTTTTAATCAAATGCATAAGTACTGTATGTATTTAGATAGTACTTTTTATACTTAGTTAATAAATATGAATTATGAGATTGTATCGGATACATTTCAAATTTCAATATAAGTACTTAGATTATCCCAATGCCTAATTCAATGCCTGATCTCAGAATTAAAATTAAAAATTGTGTTAACCCTCAACTGACGGGAAAGTATTATTCACTATTGATTAGCTATTCATTCTTTAATATATATATATATATATATATATATATCGTATATGATGCAATAAATAAGTACAATCTGAATAATGACAAACAAGTAATCACAAAATTTTCTATATTATGCAATCTCTTTACTATTTACAAAATAAAGTAAAAATAATTAAAAAACAATAAGAAGTACTCGTAAACTAAATTATACATTCGATGACTTGATAATTTATGTTTAGAAACAAACTTTCAGTATAGAAAAACTCTTAAAATATGTCGAAACAGTCAAATATGTATAATTAATTTGTATTTTAAAAATATCAATTCCATACAGACAGTCTGCGACTGCTACGAACAATTACTTTTATACATATTTTAAATTTAATATGGAAAATTATTTTCAAATTTAAGTAAAATTGTGAGCCAATTTTTAAATTAACGATTTGGCACAATTCGAAAATATTTTTTTTTTTTTTATTAATAAAATTTAATTTTAATTTGTTTAAAAATACATATAATAAAATAAGTACTTATGTGAAAAAAATTTTCCACTCAATCAAAAAAAAAAATGTGACGTAAAATTGCATCCAGTGTATCTTTTTTTCGATTAATTTTAAATGGGTGTGCTGTATGACATTTAAAATATAATTTATGTATATATATATATATACCAACCAATAGTATTAAATAGTGCGGAAAATGTATTTAATGTGCCAAAATTTAATTGCATACGATAAAAATCTTCTTAGCTAATTTCGATGTGAGAGGTGTAATGACTTTCTAATACTAAAAAAATAATATATATTCTGAAATATGCTTGTTCTAATTTTAAAGTATTTAACAGAATATAATTGATTATTATTGGAATGGAACTACGTGCAGATATAAACATTTAAACTTTGATTACTTTTACTTATTTATATTGAACTTATACTAAACAAAAAATAATCAGTTCAACTACTACTTATTAAGTACTTATAAACTAATTTCAAATAATAAAACAAAAGAGAAATTGACCAAGACTTTTGATTTTAATGATTTGAATAACAATTATTCCTTTTAAACATTTCTAATCGTGATTTTCTTTGATTTTAATTCGTAAATAAGTAATTATTTAAGTAAGTACTTTAATACTAATTAAGTAAGTACTTTATGTACTGATATACTTTACTCAAATACATCATTACAAATTTTATTTTTATATTAAATATTTGAACTTTATTTTTTTATAGTTAGTTATATACACCTACATATAAGTACTTTTTATTATTTGTTATATAAAGTAAGGTCTTATACATGTTGTTAAGTATTGATTTTTTTTACATTTTACAATTACTATAAATTGATTTGATTGTTTGTTTTTTATCTGAGACGACGTCAGCTTCTTATTTTAATTCCGAATACTCAAAAAAAAATTTGAACTGTAATTTCGTTTGTAATTGCTAAGTTATGCATTACCTTAATACATATGTACTTATGTCAATCACATAAGTATAAGAAAAAGTTAATTGCACATAACTTTTAACGAGAAAATTAAAAATACTTTGCTTATCAAATTAAGTTGATGATTACATATAAGATAACCTTTCGTGTACTCTGTTGTGTAATTTACTGAAATATTCGGTGAATAACAGAAAAATGGGAATTACCGATTTTATTTTATTTTTCAAAACTGTAAAAGGCGAAAATTATTTCAAAATTGGAAAAATGTAATTTATTAAAACTGTTATATGAATTTCAATAAAACTTCATTAACTATTACATAGGTATTTCAGTTTATAATTTAAAAAATAACAATTTGCACAATACATTCTTTGCTATTCATAAGATTATTAAGAATATGTTCAAATGTTGTATTATAAACTTTAGGAGTCCTATTAGTCTTTTACCTAACGTCTTTCTGGCATTATGAAATCGGTTTTCACCAGTAAGTACATATAAGTAATTACTTGTTAATTAATTATTCAGCTATTCACCAAATATTCGGTCATTCAATCAACAAGTGGAATTTAAATTAAGTATTGGATATCCGAATAAATATAGTCAAATAAATAAATATAATTGCATATCTAAGAAATCTAAATAAACTGTACTTAAGCTTACGATTTAATAAAAATGAGTAATTATCTAAGTACTTTTCAAAGAACTTTTGTTACAACCATCCTTTTTGAATTAATATTTAAACCATTTGTTACAACTATTAATTAACATTCAAGTTCTTTAATTTGGATTACTTAAATATTAAATATTATTTTAAAACTAAAAAGTAATTAATTTAAACTTAAAGCACTCAAAAAAAAGAACCAATAATTCACTCAAATTTGTAACTAATATTGTTCCATTGTTATAAATATTCCATTGTTATTATAAATTTAATATTAACTCAGTAACTTACTTAATCAAATATTATTAATTTTTTTTTTATTTACACAAATTCCAAATAATAACCATAAACATTAATTAGTTACTTAAATATCTTATAGTTACACTCTTGCTCAACTTATTCATATTTAACTTGAGTAAAAAAAAAAAACTCGTCATAACTAATTGTTGTGTCAAAGGTCAAAATGAATTCCCTAAAAATAAATTTCAGATTTTGCCTTTTTTTTTTTTAAATGCTTTTGTGCTAAAATATAAAAAAAAAAAAAAATTTATTTTTGTCCAGTGAAGTAACATTTAACACTCAAAATAAAAGTGATTTAATTTGGTTAAAAGTATGAGTTAAGTAGAGTTAGGATAGGTTTTTTGTATTCATTAAGTTAATGAAATATTTTTCATATTTACCAATGTCACAATTTATTACTTTGTGTGTGTGTGTGTGTGTGTACATATTTTTTCTTTTTTTAGACACTCAATTTTATATTTTGGAAAATATTTAATTTTTTAATTAATATTTTAGTTGAAAGTAATTTAAAGGATCAGAGGATAATTTTTTAAGGTTTAGAAATTTTCAAAAAAAATAAGTTACGAAAAAAATCAAGGGTTTTTAGAAAAGTACAATTCCAAAATTAAACTGCGATTTAAGCAAGTAGATTTATTGAAAAATAAATTTAAAGTAATTTCTTGAGAACTTTTTTAGAATTTTATTCTATAACCAAATTTTGTAAAAAATCAAGGGGTGACCTGAAGATTAAGGAAATTAATTTTAAGTAATTAAGAAGTTCACATGTGTTAAAATATAATATTAGAAGTTTTCAATTCTGTATATTAAGTACTTTACAAAAAATAGGTTAGGTAATCATGTTACAGCTTCTAAAAGGTGGGGGGGAGGGGACAATAATATTTTATAAAATAACTCATATATGTATTTTTTGTAAGGATTTAATTTCTCTCATATTTTTAAATCTCTAACTTAAACCATTTTGAACCTATACATATAAGGTCTAAAAAATCCAAGTTTCGAAAAACTGTAAATTGAATATTTAATAGGAAAACTTTTTTAAAAGCAACTTTTTTTGATACTTTAAGATTGAAAACATATGTTTATTAAATAATAATATAAATATGGAGCATTTTCGAACTTGGATATTCTTTCGCAGAGGAGACCCAAAATATCGAGATGACGTCATCACATAACGGTACTTTATATCTCCAAGTTTTCATATATATATATATGTCGTTAGTACCGATGGCGTCATCTAATGGTCTAAAAAATTTTACGTAAAAGGGTCACAGACAGACATTCTGAGATAGAGATTGACTTTAAGCACTATTTTTCAAAATATGCTAAAAAATGTGGTGATATTAAAACTATTTAATAAACCATAGCTCATAAGTCAAAACATTTAACGGTGACATAAAGGTGTAAAAACAAAGCATTACAAAACAATTTTCAATAGAACAGTTATAAGTGAAAAGTAAAAACTAAAAGTATTTTTTAATAATTTTCTCTTCCTTATTTTCTAATTTTTTCCAAATGTAATTGCGTGGTTATTTTTTATTTTTACAGATTTTTTGACTTCACATACAAGACAACAATTTAACGTATATATATTTAATGTATATATATAATATATAATATATTTCTAAGGCGTTATATGAGAATGTGATATTAAAAAAAAAGTATGATGGCATTTTTGTATGACACGCATACATAAATTCCAATTGTATATATATATACATATATAGAAAATACCACGTGCGAAAGTAATAATAACAAATAAAAAAAATTTTTCTATCTAATAAATTTTTAATCTAAATAAAAAAAAAAAAGTTTCTTTACCCTCAGTATAGTCAGTACATATTATTAAAATTTCAGAGAAATTTTTATTTATTTTTTTTTTTTTGTAAAAATTTTCAAAAAAAACTAAAATTGGCAATTTGCCATTTTGTAAAATATGTACATTAATGAAAAAAAAAAAACACAAATCTGACATCAGTTTCATTATACTATTGGCGCTTTAATGGTACTTTTTTTTATTTTATTCTATTTTTTGTTATTGTTTTTATTTTTAATATTTTTTTTATTGTTATTGTGTTTTTATTTTTTATTTAATGTTTTTAATCTTATGATTAAATAGTTTAAAAGTAGTGTAACAAAAATATTATTATGTATTTTTTTTATATTATTCTTTGATATTAATAAAAATTTTACCGCACCTATCTGCATATGTATATATACACTCGTATGTATATAAAGAAATATATTTACTTTCAAATTCATATTTAGAGTGTCCGTCTGTAGAAGGTCACAAAGAAAAGTTTTTTAAGAATGGATAAAAAAAAATTGGGGGTTAAAATATTTTACAGAATGGAGGAGTTAGGGTTCTATCAAATTTTATATATATTGCATTTCTAAGGGTAGTCGAAATAACTGTAACTAAAGATTTTAAAAATATGTTTTAATTTTTAGTACTTTTTAATAGAATGAATGAATGAGTGCTTAGTGAATGAAGAGCTAATTAATGTGCCTTGAGTTTATAGGTAAGAAATGCAAGACTTCATATGAATTAGAGAACTTAAGTACTATAGAATCATATTTTTTGAATAATATACTTATGAGAATTGATAATATTAATTAGAGCTAAACTTAAGCTACATTTTCATTTACATGTACCTACTAACTTTATTTATTAAAATCATATTGTTATACTCAAGGTTATAAACCCATATGAGGAAGATTAGTGATTAAAATAGTACTTATATTCTGTGTTATGTACCATTACTTGATAATCATTACTTCTTTATTACCACAAAAACTGTTTAAGCTATTAAAGTAATGATACTTTAAAAATCACTTACCAGTAAAACCAATTTGGTATTAAAGTACTTGATAATGCCTAGAAAATAATTAAATTTGATTTCAATTACTTTTGTAATTATTTTTGGAATTCAATTACTTTTGTAATTATTTTTGGAATTCAATTACTTTTGTAATTATTTTTGGAATTCGATTACTTTTGTAATTATTTTTAGAATTCGATTAATTTTGTAATTATTTTTGACATTTTAATTACTTTTGTCATTATTTTTGATAATTAATTACTTTAAAAAAATTAAATACCAAAAAATACTAAATAATCATTAAAATTACAAGTACTTATATTCAAATAGTAACTAGAAATAGTTCATTTCAGATAGAAATTGAGAACCGTTGTTCCAAAATGCAAACAAATGTAAAAATCAATTTTCTTGATTTGAAAAATATTTGTAATTGTAGTAGTAGATAATATATATATACTTGTATAGCAGATAATAATAAGTATTTAGGCAGTTTAATAAACAATACAAAATAGACACTACCTTGAGAATGTAATTCATATTTTAAATTTTTTTCAAACAAAATTGTATTTAAACTTTTGCTTTAGTTATCTAGAAATAAAATGTTTGTTTGGATTATTTCATGAAAATATTTTTATTTTAGTAGGTATTTGATTCGAATGTTCGTAATTTTGCCTTAATAAATTATTAAATTGAAATATAATTTAAAGAAGCAATTAACAACAAAAAAAAATTTTGTAATTTTTAAAACAGATTAATAAAATATTTGATATATAAGTACTCGTATAATAGTTTTTATAAACTTTTAATATCATTTTTAGTTTTTTGACAGCTTTCCAAACCTTGAAATAATTGTTTTAAATGTCTGGGATATAATAGAAGTCATATGTCTACATTTAGTCTATATTTATATGAGTAAATACTTCCGCGTTTGTAAATTATATAAAATTATTTATATATATATATATATATATATATATATACATAAATTTATATATCTTTTATAAATATTAACAATTCTCTATATATACAGACTGTAATTTAACAGTTTAAAATTTAAAATAGTATTCGTTAATTATATTTTAAATATTGATTTTACATTTAACTAAGTATTTAAAGTTTTAATATTAGAACTAAGAAGTCAAGATAATAATAGAACATTCCTTTTACCTTATTATTATGAGTAAATAGAAAGGAAATTATAACTAAATATATTAGTTTGAAGTTATTTCTAATTATATGATAATTTTATTATTTATTCTAATAAATATTATAAAAATACTGTAATTGTTACCGACTCTAATTTTAATTGCATACATACATTATCTGACCAATGGTGTAGAGGTAAAGACGCCGCCTTTCATGTGGAAGGTCTCGGGTTCAAACCCCGGTCAGATCATATCTAATAAAAAAATATCGTAAAATTGTATAATTATATCGTAATATAAAATAAGATTTAATAAAAATATATAAATAATTCTTGTGTAAGATTTATAGATGGCGCACAAAGTTAACATTTGTGCATTCATATTTTATAACTTTATACAATAGCTACAGCCTAGTAATCAACGGCTTAGTGAATATTATGATTAAAGAAACTGAAGGCTAGTTTAAAATAAACTTGGTGAATGCCCTATACTCCTTAAAGGAGTGGAAAAGGATTAAAAAAAAAAAAACATACATACATATATGTATTAAATCTAGATATATTTTGTTTATTTTTCTAATTTCATAGAACCTTAAACTCTAGTACAAAACTGTATATGGACTTATATTTATTTCGTAAAGACTCACATAATATTATGAACATGCAAGGAAAAATTCAAAGTGTTTTAAATTTGTAATCATTCTTATTAGTGTTGGAGACAATTACAATTTGATTCCTTTTCAGTATTCATCATATAATGCTAGATATTAAATACTTTCATTAAATACTTCCACATTATACAAAATATAACTTAGATCTTGTGTTGTGTGTACACAAGTAATTGCTTTACATTATATCGTATTTAGTAACTATTAGAAGTAACTATTTAGTTACTATTTTATAATATAAGAAGTACTTAACTATTTGTTTGTTGCTTCAATATTAAAATGAACAAATAAAATCAAACTCCTTCAACTTTGAATTTGTCCCCGTTTTACATTGCCAATTGATTTTTAATTAGTTAGTTACTTTAAGTACAAATTACTTTTATTCTTTTTACACATTGCTAAATTTTCATTTTTAAATTTATAAGTAAGTACTTTTATAAGTACTTAAGTATTTTTCTAACGTTCAACCAGCTAAATTGAAATTATCTTAATCGTAAAATATAATATTATTACTTAATGTTAATTTTATAACTGTATATAAGAATAGATACAAATGCCTTTACACATTTTAATTATAGAATTTTCAAGAATTAATTTTTTTTTTATACTCATTTTATGCCTGAAAGAAATATTTAAAGTCAATTGTTTTTCAGAATTTTTTTTAAAAAATTCAGTCTCACAATTAATTGCACGCATGTATATGAATCTATGAATCTTTAATAATTACATAATACACGTACATATATATATCTATATAAGTAATATGAAAACACGACTTATATACTTTTTAGAACTTTTTAAAAAATATGTTCATGAATTTTCCCAGTTTATTAAAAAAAGTCTTACTGTAATTGTTATTGTAATTGTTATTGTAATTGTTATTGTTTTGTTTTTTTTTTTCATTTCAATTTCTTACAAAATAATCCTAAAAGTAGGTCAAACGATATTACAAAAAAAAAAACAACAATAACAAAAAAAACAAAAAAAAAAAATATTTAAAACTCTTGAGTCTTGAATTTTCATCTGTATATGATTACTATAATACTTAATAACTTAATGACGTCATTAATTTGATATTTTTTTTTAAATATAAGTAAGTATTATTCATATGTGTATTTATATAATGTAATATATTCATCTTGTATATATATATACAATTTTTATACAACATATATATATATTTATTTATTAATTGCATATGTCATTTAAATTTATCTAAGTACATATACGTATATATATATATATATATATAAGTAATTTGTATTTAATTACATTATTAAATAAAAAAAATTTCCGCTGACATAAACTTACATGAATTGTTATGTACATGTATGTATATAAATTCTAAAACAATTCGTTATGCCAATCTTTTAAGTAATAAATTTACATTTTGATTATATGTACGAGTATATATATATATAATGTGTATGTTTAATAAATATTTTTTTTTTAACGCTGAGGTTTTTTTTTTTTTGTTACTCATAAGGGATTTGACCTTAATTTAGGGAGATTTGACGCGTGGATAATACTTTGTCATGATAAAAAAAAAACAAGAACAACATAAAAAAAAAAAAATAAAAACAAAAACAATCACCGAGGAAATAAAAATAAATTTCACTTTTTCTCAAAAAAAAACAAAAAAAAAAAAGCTTAAATAGAAAGAGATAGAAATATAATAATAAAAAAAAAGCTGGAAAGTAGGTATATTTATGTTTTTATTTATAAGTTTACGAATATATACGAGCATAATAGCGTATATCGATAATAATCTGCCATAGAAGTCGGGATTATTTTGGGGTTAAAAATAATAAAAAAATTTCTTTTGGAGGTGGGAGGCCGATACTCATCCGTTTGGGTAATATGGGCTATTGAAATTTTAGACTAACTAAGATAAAATAAACTTAAGTACCTACTTATAAAAATTAGAAAGCTTGTTAACTTTGGCAACGAGATTACCGGGTCTCTTAGAACTAGATTTATCGGAGTTTAAGAGAAAATAAATTTTCCCCGCTGTTTAATTTTTCAATTATATCTTTCATTCCGAATTTATTAGTCCTAAAAAAATTTTAAAAGCTCATATTTCCTAAAACGGATGAGTGTTGGTCCCAATTTTAAAAGAATTTCAAACTTTTTTTTAAACCCCCTAAATTATCCCTAGTACTATGGCAAGTTATTGGTGAAACACGCTGTATACCATTTTCTATTTTTGTCATCCAATATTGTATTAGTTTTCTTTATATTCAATCTCTTTCTATCTTATTACTTTAAAGATTATTATTAATTGGTTGGTATTGTACACATACAAATATATATATATATAGGTATATATTGTATTGTGTCTGAGATAAATATGGTTGAAATTTTTTATTAACTTTTTTAAAAATATTTTATTTATAATTTTAAAAGATATTTTTAGAGAATTTTTTGTTGGTTTTTAATATTTTAATTTTTTTTTATTTATTGCTTTTGTTGTTGTTTTATTTTTGGTTTTTCTGGTTGTTAAAATGTTTGTTGGAAAAAGAGAAAATTGGGTTATAGTCGTATATTGGTTCTAATCTTTTTTACATCAATAAAATTTAAATATGGGAAAAAAATATGTATTTGTTTATTTTTATTTTGGAAAATTGATATATATATATATATATATATATATATATATAGTTAAACCAGATTGAAAATTAAACCAAAAGTTTTTAAAATTACAAAATTTCTTAATTGATTATTCTTCTTTTTTCAATAAATTTGGCTAGTGAATACATAATAGAATATAATATAATTACATATTTAGTAATTGATTACTTTTGCTATGTTTCTTAGAACTTTTGTTAAATTAGTTTTGTTAAGAATTAGCATCAAGAACGAAAAGATTCAAAATTAAAAGAAATATGGAATTATGTTAAGTTATTAATTTAATTTTTACTTAATTAAAAAAAATTGTACTCACTTAAGTACCAAGTACTCATTAGAATACCGAATCAATATTTTTTCTTTTAGAAAACATTTTTGAATATAATATTATTATTAATATATTTGTCTAGAATGAGGTGTAACAAACGCATTCAATTAAATGTGTTTTGTTGGATGTGTTCAATTATAAAAAAATAAAATATTAACGTTTTGTTGGATGTGTTTTATTTTAGAAAATAAAATATCATAAATTATCATAAGCAGGCCAAAAAATATTTTATTTATTTTTAATAAAAAAAAAAAAATTTTTTTTGAAATAAAATTTACTTATTAGTTTATGAAAAATTTCATTTCAGTTTTAAAAATCACAGAAGATTTTCTGGAAATTTTAAATATATAGTAAGACATTTTGTAAATAAAAACTAAGAAGACAATGCTTCACAGGAACATTTGTGTAGTAAGTCTTAATAATTTTCAGTAAAAATCTGAAATAAGGGCGAAAGCCCAATGTATGCTTTGATGCATTGCTTGGTTTGCTTAAGCAAATAAACCAAGAAATGTATTAAAGTAATTTCAAAGTTTCCCCTCATCTCGCTCTGAACTCTACCTCATGTATCTCTCATCCCTTCCTTCATAACTTTTTAATTATTTATCTATTTAAAAGTTAAAATGGAAAAAAATTATGTAACAACTGAAGGTTGGGAAAGTGGGTTCAGGTATACAATACCTCTGAGTTCAATGCACCACAAAAACCAGACAAAATAGATTTTAAACTTAGTTAGGGTTAGGTATATTAAAAAAATTTCAAATAAAATTTATAATTTGCATTTGATAATGCAAAACTCAATTCAAAAATCAACATTTATTTAATACAATTTCACGTACATATAAATAGATACATTATTTAGCATGTTAAATAGGTACATTATAGAACGGTCAGCCTTCAAACAAGTATTTTGATTTGAATCTAAACAAAGGAAACAATATAGAATGTATAACAACATTTTTTAAAAATGTATATACAAAACATTAATAGTTGGAGAAATAAATCATTATTGAAACAAAATAAATCTATTTCACATCTCTTATTAACACAAATTTATCGAACTTAATTTTAAAAAGTACGTAATTAAATAAAAAAAAAATATTAATTGAAATTAAAAAAACATTTCACCAAGAAGGGATTTGAACTAACAGCCCCAAAATTTTATCAAATTCAAAACATAAAAAAGGTAGACTAAATAAATTATTCATCTTCAAATTTTTAAGATACAACAACATATAAGTTTTTGTTTTTTTTGTACATAACTGTAGAATTGAAGCATAGTCTGTATTACGTAGAATGCAACGGTTACCATTTTATTTAAGAAAATGGTATTGATATATAATATATGTATATGTAATATATGTAATTAAATTAGAAATAGTTCTTAATTAGAAAAAGTTCTTCTTTCAAGTGACCTTCCGTCATTCTGTGACGGGCCAACAGCTAGTTTAAAAATATATACTTAGAAACCCTGAGACTTTTGAGATATGTTTAGAAGGCAATAATATAACAACGATTGTGAGTACATAACTACATCCAAATATTATCCAATAAGTAAATATAAAACTTTTAATAAAATTTTAAGTAATTAAGTACTTATTCTTCTGTGTGTAGAAATTTTCTAAATTGAAAGACGGACAACCAAATAAGTATAATATTTAAAAAAATTTTAAAAAATATATTTAGTTCAATATAGTATATATAATAAAATGCCAAATTCAATTTAATTTATGATTTTCACTCTTAATTTATTTTCGATTTGAAAGTAATTTAAAATTTTTAATTATTTATTGAATTAAAAAAAAAATATTCTTTGCGAATATGTTACAATATCTGTACAATTATTAATTACCAAACCAAAATGTAACCAAGAAATTAGAATGTTAGTAACCATAAAATATACTTAGTCAAGTACTTCGTTAATTACATTTACTCATTATTCATTAAGTTTGACTTGCTCTTATTGCGGAACATATAATTCACAATTTTTTTAACTTTAGATTTTTTATATATCGTTTATATTTAAGTACTTACTCGATTTTATATAGTTATAAGTACTAACTTGTTACTTATAAACTAAGAATAGTATTTTGTGCTTTATTATTATTTTTTTTTTTTTTAATTTATTGAACTTTTCATTTTAAGATAAAAATTGAATTTATTTTTAGATTAAAAATTAAATTTAAAACTAAAACAGCTGATTAGATATTTTTTATAAAAATATTTGCATACTCATTCTGAAAATATATTATACTCACTCACTTATAAGTTTATTCACCTACAAAAAAAAATACTTAGTATTTTTGTATAAAATTTAAGTAAATCATCAATTTTTTTTTACAAAATACGAAAGTGTATAGAACTTAAAATTATGAATTTTATTTAAAGAGATTTTAACTTTGTATTATTACTCTTAGTAATCAATTGTATTTATAAGTATGCAATTATTTGTAATTATTTATTCGAATATGCAAAAAAGTTTTAGTCAAATGTTTGTGATTACTTTCTTATTAATCCTAAAGACTTTTTTTTGGACCTTAAACATTTTTGGAATTTAAATTTATAAAACAGACTCCCAAATTTATAAAAACTAAATAATTTTTAAACTTGAATTTTTAAATATTTAAATAAGTACATATTTGTATTAACTTTCTTAAAATAATTTTTTTTGAATAACTGATTAAATGTTTATTTTAATAAGTACTTTAAGTAATTATTGAAAATTATTAATATTTATTAAATATTTTTAAGATAAGTACAGGTATCAACATTTCTATTAAATACTTAATTGATCATTTAGAATGTATTACAATTGGAATTTTATTATAAATTTCAAAAATGAAATGCATATAACTGTAGTAATAATAAAATCATACCTAAGTATTTACTTTTATTAATGTTATAATTCAAAATGAACCTTATTATAATCAAAAAAAAAAAAATTTCGATTAAAATTTAATACGTCCGACATTTTTTGAAAAATAATAAAACATTTTTTTCATTTGTGGTTATTATTTAAGGTTATAACCTTCATTTTAAAATGTTATTAGCTATTTATTGTATATTCATTTTGATTAAATAGTTTATACTTTAATACTTACTTTAACTTACACAATATCTTGTATCTTAAGAAAAAATCATGCAATGGTTGTAATCAAATCGTTCAACTATGAATTTTTATCTGTTTTTTTATTACTTATATATTCATTTTAATAAGTAATCGTTTTTTTTTTTTTAACAATAACTTTTTATATTAATTTTAATTTGAACGCGTTTAAATTTACGCACTGTGATTCTCTTTTATTTTTTTTTTTTTTGATTTGCTCTACTCTTGTAAGATTGGTTTATTTTCCATAATCCAAGTACTTATTGATTCGGTTGTAATTATTGTAATATGTTGTAATGGTAAAAACTAATTAAAAAAAATTGTATTTTAAAGGAAATTAAAAATAAAAAAAAATAAAATAAAATCGAAAAAGAAAAGAAAATCAATAGATATTAAATTTATTATTTTGTAATAAAGAGAGTGCACAAATGCACAATATCTAGTAAATATTATAAATTTATTGATTTATTTTATTAGATGATTACTTATTGAATACTTAATTATATGAAATATATAATTTTGAAAGAAAAGTTGAATAACTTAAGGAAAAATGAGTAATTACATAAGTACAATTATTAAAATTAAAAGTTTATTCAATTTGTCTATGAGTCTTCGAAAGATTCAATATTTCAAATAAGTTTATTATTGCCGGTAACTAGTTAGCGTAGAAGATTACAATATAATCTACTTATAAGTACTTACTTGTTAATATTATTTCAAATTTCTTTTTCCTTAATATATTTTAAAAAGTAGTGAACTCGTCTTAAGTACTTTAACAACTACAACCTCCGTAAATAATATTCGAACTTTCTTTTAGATACTTTTGTAATTGCTTTATTATAGTTACTCAATTGTAGAAATGACTAATTTTAAACTTCAGCTGATTTTTGTATACTTTAAATATAGTACTTAAGGTAAATAAATAAAATTAATTTATCTCAAAACACGACGTTTACAATTATACTCTTTAGTAACACGTTTTTTGAATACTTATAATACACGTACAACCTATTCCTAATAAATATACATAAAATGTACCAATATAATATAATACCTAAGTACATACTTATAATTAATTTTATAATGAAGAACCATTGTATAAAAAAACGGTTAAGTAAAAAATGGCCGATCTGTCGTTCCCGTCAAAACAAATTTTTATTATGACATATTAATTTTTAAATTATAATTTATTTAATAATAAATGAATAATAAGTTATTATTAACATTCATAAATACTTATAAAAAAAACAAACACATATACAATAAACTTTTGAAAGTTTAAATTCAATAATTATTGAAATCATTTGTCTGGAAAAAAATATCTGACTCACATTCAATACTAACCATAATATAGGTTATTATATATATATATATATACTTATATTTTAGCTTTTAATTCTTATATAAATGATAATTAAATTAAATATAATTAATTTTATTTAATTTTTATGATATTTTTCTTTTTTTTATTTGTGAAATACTTGTTCATATTTTTGTTTTTGGAAACGCAATTCGAAACCAATTCGAAAAGGTGAGAGAATTTGCAAAATTTTTCACTTAAGTGTGAACTCTTAGAATTTTTTTTTTATGCTTGAAAAAAAATAAATTATAAATAAATTACATACTTACGTCTATTGTAGTTACTAATTAATATTAATATTGAGGTCATTGTCGATTACTATTTACTTGTGAATTCATTAGATTCACTTGTAGCAATCAACTCATCATCTTATTGAAGACTTGTAACTTATAGTCTAGATCAGTATTGCTGATTTTATCATTTAACTAGTTAAATCTGGTATAATCTTAATTATCACAAATTATTTTTTTTGGATTATAATTAAAATTAATAATTTTTTATTTGTTTTATTTGAAGTTTTTAGAATATTATTCACAATAAAAACAAAATATTAGTTTAATTATCAAAAATATTTATTGAGTTTATTTAAACAATCAAATAAAAGATATTAGTATGGTATTATTTATCAATATGCTACTACTAAACTTTATTTACTTATTTATTTACTTAATGTATGTAAAAATTACAAGCTATAAGGTAAACGGCTATATTATCATCCTATAATTTTTGGTCATAGCACAAAATGAACTAGTTTGACAGGTTTTCAAAGTAAACTTTATAATGTTAAATACTATTTTATGAAAGTTTAGGCTTTCTTTTTTTCAATTACATTTTTATTTCAATAATTTTAATAAAATATGTATATTAAAAAATTATAAATTTAAAAAATTTGGGTTCTTTGTACATAATTTCGTTCGTTTGAAAATTTCGTATTCCTATTATCGTCCTATTGATGTACCTAATTTCGTCCTATCTTAAAATAGACATGAAACAGTGTGTTTTCATACATTATTTATCTATTTATGTAATTTTTCATAGCTAAAAAATAATTAATTAAATAATTTAATAAATTAAACCATAACTTAAAAAAAAATAAATAATTATTAAAAATCAGAATTCATTAAAAAAATTTAATGTTTCCGTAATTTTTTTATTACCTACCAAGGTGGAGACAATTTTTCTCCTTTGAGATATTTTCTTTAATTATTTTTTCATAAAAATTATCAAAAATAAGTATACCTATAAATTGCAATATTCCTAATATCGTCATACTCAACCTAATATCGTCCTATTCAATTTACATTAAAATGTTCCCAATATCGTCTAATTCAAAGTACGTCCTAATATCGTCCTATTCAATGTACGTAAAATCGTCCTAAACTTTCTTTTAGTATAACTTTAAAATTTGAGAAAAAAGTATAGGACGATAAAAGGTTTTTATATTATACATTAAATTACCTATCAAATGCGGTTAATAAATAAAAAAACAAAATGATTTAAAATAATAAAATATTAATTAATTAAAAGCTCTTAGCAAACCTAATTTCGTCCTATAGGACGATATAATGTACATTTTTTAAACATAATGTCCATAATTCTATCCTAATTTATATTTAAAATTAATGAAAAAAAAATTATAGTTTAAACTTAAATTTATTGAATGTAACTAAAAATTAATCAAAACAGAGCTGCATTAGACACTTGCCATTCCAAAATGAATTTTTAAACAGCTAAATTATGAATTTAATCGCGATATTTTAATAAATGACAAAAGAAATATTAGAAAATATTTTGCATAGTCTAATTTTATTTTATTTCAATTTTTAGCGAAGTTATACTAAAAAAAACTATATTAGGACGATAATACCGCCATAGGACGGAATTATAGCCATTTATCTTATAATATAAGTACAACAGTTTTGTTTATTTTATAATATTTATTTAAGTAAGTACTTATATTGAGTTTATAAGTAGTTATCTAAAGTTAGTTAAATAAATCATTTTAATATTGTTTTTTTTTTTTATAAGATACAGTAAGTTCATAAGTAATTATTATTATTTTATATTTAAATATAAAAGTCTTTATTAAATATAAAATAATAATATTAGAAAATTTTTATAAAAAAATATGTTAACATTATATTTAATATTACTGTACTTATATAATATTTTACTAAATATTTTTAAAATCATAGTTACTTATGCTATTTTAAATTTAAACTTTTTTATTGCAATAAGTAAAATTATTATAAATAGTTCATACTTTATTTCAGTTTTTATATATATTAAAGATAAGAATTTAAATTTTAAATGAAATTTTACTTTCAATATTAATAAATACTTACTTATCAAATAATAAAATAATTATTTAATTATGATTACAAACTTAAAACAAAGAAAACTTTGTCTGTAAAATGATTTTTATGCTATTATTAGGTATAATTATATTTTAAAAATATAATTATTAAGAATTCTAATAATAAATAAAAGAATTTCATTACTTTATACTTATATTAAAATGTTTTAATATAAAATTATCAACAATAATAAAAATTAATTATTTTTATCAATATTAATTCAATTTTTTTTTTTTTTTTATCATAATATGTATTCTACTTTTCAAATAACTTTTAATATAATATCTAACTAATATATTATATAATAAATTTTAAATTAATATCTATTTAATTTTAAAATTTATTTTATTTACAATTTGTTGATGACATAATCAGTTCCCGCAATTAATACTAAATAAATAGAACTTTTTTAAAAGGCGGATCAATAAGTATAATTACTTTATTTGAAAATCTAAATCAGAATATAATTAATAAACGAGAAAGAGTGTGGTAGAGTAGACTGTGTCAACTCTGGGATACCCGTATGACCGTTATATAAACATTATAATTTCAAACATACCAGCTTTATTAGATGTAGTGTAATGCTCATATAAAGGAAGGAGTTATATAGCAGGTACTCGAACCCTCTGCAGTAGACCAACCAAATTTTGCAGTAACTTTAGCCATTACACTAAACAATTTTTGGCAAAATTTCAGACATCCAACTTTAATAAGTATAGAGCAATGCTCATATAAACTAAGAAGTTGTATGGCAGCTACTCGAACCATTTGCAGTAGACCAACCAAATTTTGCAGTAACTTTGGTCATTAAACTAAACTATTTTTGGCAAAATTTCAGACACCCAGCTTCATTAGTGTGTAGAGTAATGCTCATATAAAATAAGAAGTTGTATCGCAGCTAATCGAACCCACTGCAGCAGACCAACTAAATTTTGCAAAAATTTTGGCCATAAAACTAAACCCTTTCTGGCAAAATTTCAGACACGCAACTGTAATAGGTGCAGAGAAATGCTAATATAAAAAATGAAGTTGTATGGCAGCATAGACCAAAATGGCTGGATTAAAATAGCGATGACGGCTATTGCGAAAAAACGAATTTGTAAAAATTTCAAGATCCTAGATCCTTTAGTTTTTGAGTTATCGTGGTGACGGACGGACGGACATTCATAGCTAAATCGATTTATTTTTCGATTCTGATCCGATCCATACACCTGAGTCTGTATCTACCCCCTTCCTTCTCTGCATCACAAACGTAATGGCAAATTTATTATACCCTTTGATTTTATAGTCATACGGGTATAAAAAGAATTTTATAGTTAAGTGTTCAGAATTCAATTAAACGCTCATTTATTATACAAATTAATTGAATTGAAATGATTTTGAATGTTGTAAAGTGTATCTGACACAAACTGCAAATATATTAATATTAGAATGAATTTTTTAATAAGTACTTGATGATACAACTAACTTGTATATATGTAGTTATGTATTTGAAATGAGTATATATGTATATTTAGCAAAATATGATTTATCGTATAATAATGTGCTATTGTGATTTACAATTACAACACAACCTAAAAAAAGGTTGCTATTAACAACTTTACTGTTATTCTTTATTATGATTGACAACACAACCTACCTAATTATATGTCAAAATTACACAACCTATTTTTTAAGTTGAGTTGTGTTAAAATATAGTTATTGTCAATGACAACACTTTACAATTATGTTGTTTTAGACAACTTAAAAGTGACAACACGTTCAGACCAATTATCTTTTAAGTTAAATATATAAGAGTAGGTACTTAATTGTAGAATTGTAAAAGAGAGAAAATAGCTAATAAAAATTCTTTTTGTCCTTGTCTAGTAAATGTGAATCGAAAAAGGATTTTCACTTTTAAAAAAATCTTTGTTATGTTATATTTACTACGTTACTCAGTTTTATCAATAGAAAATTTTGGAAAAGAAAAGGTATAAATATACCTATGAATATATTTTAAATAAAATTCAAAATTATTGTTAAAAATATTTTTATATTTAGTAATAAAATAAAAGTACTAATTCAAAACAGTTTGAAAAATTAATTACGTTTATACTTAGGTAAATAATTTATTCAAACATTTAAATTTGACATTTCAAAACAAGTTTTTACAACTAAAACTACAATATGCCGATAGCATTACTTTTATGACATACAATCTCTCTACAACAGCTAAAGTTGTTCTTCACAATAAAAACATTTGGTTGTGTTGTTTATTAGGCTGTGTTGTGTTATAAACAACTCAACTAAAAAATGTTTTTGAT